>CATIWM010273835.1:0-12958 GCA_949671775.1 Mallotus repandus
TTAAAGAAGTTATATCCTCAATTTCATGAGGTATCTTCTTTAGATTATGAGTCTTGTCAGTTTGCAAAACATCATCATCTATCTTCTGTTTCTTAAGTTAATAAAAGGGCTAGTCATGCTTTTGAGTTAGTACATTCAGATGTTTGGGGACCATGTCCTGTGATGTCTAAAACTGGATTTAGATATTTTTTCACCTTTGTAGATGATTTTTCCCATATGACTTGGCTTTATTTAATGAATTCTTGTTCTGAGTTGGTTGCACATTTTAAAACTTTCTATGCTAAAATAAAAGTCAGTTTGATGTGTCTATACAAACATTGGGAAGTCATAATGCCAAAGAATACTTCTCTAATTGTTTTCAAATGTACGTGGCTCAAAATGGCAATCTCCATCAATCATCTTGTGTTGATACTCCATCTTAAAATGGGGTAGCTAAGAGAAAAAATAGACACCTTCTTGAAACTACTAGAGCTCTTTTATTTCAAACGCATGTTCCTAAGCAATTTTAGGTTGATACTATTTCTACAACATGTTTTTTAATTAATTGCATGCCCTCCACCATTCTCAATGATCAGATTCCTTATAAGATTTTGTTTCCTAATAAATCTATTTTCCTGTTGAACCTCATATCTTTGGATGTTCTTGTTTTGTTCGTGATGCTTATCCACAGGTTTCCAAATTGGACCTCAAGTCATAAAAATGTGTTTTCCTAGGATACTCTCATCTCCAAAAAGGGTATAGGTGTTTTTCTCTTGTTTTGAATAGATATTTTGTGTCAGCTAATGTTACATTCCATGAAGACCTTCCTTTCTTTACCACTCCATCTACACTATGTGTCCACAAGAGGATGATAATCTGCTAGTGTATCATATTACCAGTCTAGACTTTAGTGTTGTTCCAAAACCACCTTCTCAACCAAAACCACCTATTACCTAATTCTACTCTCGCCGACTTACTCCTCCTATGACAAATCCAGCATCGGTTTCTTCTTCGTCATCGGATCCACTGCCTAGTGATCTTGATTTACCTATTGCTCTTCAAAAAGGTAAATGTTCATGTACTTATCCAATTTCCTCTTATGTCACCTATAATTGATTATCCTCTGCTTTTTGTTCTTTTGTTGCCTCTCTTGATTTTATAGGGATTCCTAAATCTGTTCACTAAACATTAGCTCATCCTGGGTGGCGTGATGCCATATTTGAGGAAATGAATGCCTTGACTGAGAGTGGCACTTGGAATTTGGTTGATTTACCTACTAGTAAGAAAGTGATTGGCTGCAAATAGGTCTTTCCAGTCAAATTTAATTCTGATGGCTCAGTGGCCCGCTTAAAAGCTCGCTTAATGGCCAAAGGCTATACACAAACATATAGAGTGGACTATTATGATACTTTCTCTCCTGTGGAGAAATTGACTTCAATTCGCTTATTTATTTCTTTGGCAGCTACATATGATTGGTCACTTTACCAGCTTGATATTAAAAATGCTTTCCTACATAGAGATCTTCAAGAGGAGATTTATATGGAGCAACCACCTGGATTTGTTGCTCAAGGGGAGTCTAGGAAAGTTTATCATCTTTAAAAATCTTTGTATGGACTAAAATAGAGTCCTCAAGCATGGTTTGGTAAATTCAGTTAGGCAGTAGAGAGATTTGGGATGAGGAAGAGCAAATACGATAATATTGTTTTCTATAAGCAGTCTACATTTGGCATCATTTTACTTGTGGTATATCTAGATGATATTTTTATTACTGGGAGTGACGTATAGGGAATCTCATCCTTAAAATCCTTCTTGTAAAGATAGTTCAATACTAAGGATTTAGGGCATCTAAAATACTTTTTGGGGATTGAGGCAGCAAGGAGTAAAAAGGCATTTTTCTATCTTAAAGGAAATATGTTTTGGATATGTTGACAGAAACTGGAAAACTGGGAGTCAAACCATGTAGTACTCCAATGCTCCTTAACCAACTGTTATGAGATTATGGTTATAATTATAAGTTGTAAATATGTAATATTAGCCCAATTAGGAATAGCTTGATTATAGGAATTAGTCTTCCTTCCTATTTTATATTATTCATATTCTATAGTTGATTTTCTTCCTATTTTAGTCTCTACAGGGCCGTATATATATATATGTACTATTTTCTCAATTGAATATATCATCAATTCCTTCTCCAATTCTTGTTTCATCACATGGTATCAAAGCCATGATCCCCGGCTCATGTTAAAGACCTGGAGCTGGGTACGACCCGTTTGAGTCATTAGGTGCGACCCATTTGAGTTTGATATGACCCATGTGAGTTCTTGTTGGGTACGACCCGATCGTGACCTTGTTTAAGTTGTTGAGAGTCATTGGGTACGACTTGTTTGTGTTTCGTAAGTGTAACTAGTTCAAGCCAAGTTACACTTGAGAGGGAGTGTTGGAATCCCACATTGGAAATGTGTTAAAACAATAAAGGGCTTATAAGTGGTGTAGATTGGACCTTAACACAAACCAATTAGTTTTATGTTACATGGGCTCAACCCCATTTATAAGTCCACATGTGTGTGCGTGGGCCAACACTCTTAAGGCCCGTGGATTTATTGATAGATGTCATCAGCTGATGGTAGAAATAGAGAGGCTAATCTAGCAAAGGCATTTAAGAAGCTTCATGAAGCAGGGGTGAGATCCCATTCAAGTAGCTAGCCTCAGAGAGGGAGGCTAGTGCCTCCAAGCTTCAAAAAGACAAACAGCCAATGCCTCTTTTGAACACTGAAAATGGAGGTGTAATACATTTATTGACAGGGCAACTGCCTCCTAACGTCCTAGGAGAATCAGGGAGAAAGGAAGAGGGCACTCGCAGATGTCCTAGATGGAGGAGAAATAGAACTCCTCAAATGTGTAAAATCACTTTTGGCCCAGAGAATGCAAAAGGAGTGAGAACCCCATAAGTAGAAGCCATGGTAGTGATGGTCGTAATCAATAACTTCAGGGTAGAGAGAGTACTAGTTGATGATGGTAGTTTTATAAACTTGTTACCATTTGGATTTTTCAGAAAGATAGGGATTTGAGTAGATTGCCTCACATCAACGTGTTCCAATTTGAGAGGGATAAAGGATACCCCCATTCCAATTGAAGGAAAGATAGTGCTACCCATCACTTTAGGGGAAGTACCAGAAGGTGGATGTATTGTCAAAGGGAGAACAATCATGGAAAAATTCGTTGTGGCCAAAGTCTCCACGGCTTATAATGAAATTATTGGTAGACCCACACTAGATGACTTATGTGCCATCATTTGTATAAGATACCTATGTATGAAGATGCCTTCGGAGGATGGTCCTATTTGTTAGTATAGATGTGCCCTAGTGCCATAGATAATGACATTATAAATTTTCCTAAATGGCAACAAAGTATTCATTTAAATAAAGTGTTTATTTATTTGAGTATTTATCCTTTAGCATTATGTTAAATAAATTTATTATCAAGAGTTGATAATATGAGCTAAAAATTTATTTAGTACATATGTTATAAATTGTTCATAGTCAATTAATTAATATTTGGGTAATATTAATTAGACTATCACCTCTGTCTATTTTCCTTGATTAGTATGTGATGCTAATAAGGGGAGGTAGCAAGTCTCATGCTACTTGATATGAGATATCAGAATTGACATGTGGATACTCATGTGATGGGTGGATCGAACAGTGATGTTAGATTAGTGATCGCAAGGATATTCACTTATAGTCAGTAATCACAGTCTAGGTCATAATAGTGCATATAGTGCTTTGACATGAGGTGACACGGTCATCCATATTTGAGTTGTTAGAGTTTGTTATAGCTTACATACTTATGTTATTCACATATGAGTATATGGTGTGTGGTGGCTCTAATCAGTTTAATGTAGGGATGAGTGTTCAACCAAGATGGGATTCATTGCCTAGAGTGAACTAGGATAGATCCTATGCTATCTAAGTTTGTTCTTGATGAATAGAGTTCCTGGCCAGGACAAACATAACACAGTCTGAAAGAGTTTCAGTGCTAGAAAGTGTTTGTTATATTTTATCAAGAATAACTTGAGATGATGTCATATGATAAAGCTATTAGAGTTTAATTAAACTTTGACTCTAGGCTATATCAGGATCTTCTAATGAAGGGATTTTAGTGCATGGTAATTATGATCTAAGGGTTCGTGTGAATCATCATATGCATTTATTTCTAATTGGGTAGTTGTGATATTGATGCTAGGGGTCACTTACAACTTCTGAGAACTAAATGTGTATTACTGGGATTTTCACATTTAGGCTTTAAAGAATTTCAAATAATATCAAGAGTTGATATTATATTCTCATTGCCAATTAGATATGAACCTAGCAAGTCACGCCTAAAACAGTTTTTTCATATCACCTTATTAATATAATTATTGATTAAAGAGTTTAATCAATTAATTAAGATTCATGGAATTGGATTTATGCTTTGAGCAATGATTTTAACATATCATGAAATCTAATTCCACCAAGAGTTTAATTATTAAATACTTGATTAATATGAGATATTAATTAAAGTATTAAGTAAAAAGTATATGTTGTTTTCTTATGGACTTGGATTAACGGCCCGAGGTGTGTGGGCATAGGCCCAAAAGAGTTTTGACCCAAAGATTAATCCAAGGGCCATTAACATAACTCAAGGCCCATTAGTTTGATAGAATGGGCTTGGGCCAAATGTTGGCCCAACTCCAAGGCCAATCGACCTAAGGTCTATTAGTTTGATAGAATGGGCTTGAGCCAAGAGTTGGCCCAACCAAAAGGCCCAATTCCATCAACTAGGCCCAATTGATTTATGGATTGTACTTGGCCCAAGAGTTAGCCTAATTCCATTTATCAATATAAGTCTATTTTGCCATATTAGGAGGTATTATCTCTCATGTGTGTTTGGTTGACTTTTGTGTAAAATTGAGTTTGTGGTTTTGTGTAGAGAAAATATATATGGATTAAATACATGAGATGTGTTTAAAGTATCTACATCTATTTTCTACACATATTAGATATTTATACAATTAAACTCTTAATTATGTCATGAGGTGTCTTCCTAATGATTATGGTGTAAGAGATATTTAATTGTGTATGTCTAACTTAGTCCTAATTTCTCTACATATATATATCACCTTAAGAAGAGTTCTTAAGGAGAATGATTTAAGGAAATACAAGACATTCCATTAAAAGTTAGTGGAAAGTGTAGAGACAAAAGATATACCAAAAGGAAACAAAAAATATACCAAAGATAAACTCTTAGTTCTTACTAGTGGGATTGAGTTAGTTGAAGTTTCTTTAGGTCACAAAAGAGGTGCTTAGGTGATTGGAAGGCTTTGGTGTTTGAAGCTAGAGGCCATACATTTGGATGGCTTAACATTGATTTAAGAGAGCAATCCATTGTAGTAGATTACTTGTGGTTTACATCAAACACTTAGGAGATTATAAGTATTTCGCCAATATGATTTCCTAATTTTTATGTTCATACATGTTTATGTATGTTAGTTATGAGTTTAATTGCAAAATGGATTCATGGGAGGGGAAATTCTTCATGTGATGAAGGGTTGTGAGAAAGTAAATTTTTGAAATTTACTCTACTTAGGTTAGTGCTCACCATACTATTCTTGAAGCCTAAGTAGCATAATCGATTTCCTTTCAATGGTATCAGAGCTTCATTTTACACTTAACATATGCTAAATTTGATGATAATTGCAAGAGTTATGATTATGTTTTATGTTATTTACAAGTGTTGTGGCTAAATATGCAATAGTTGCATCTTACTTAAGGCATGCTTGACATATATGAATGGAATGATTATGGGCTAGGTTACATCCTTGTTTTATAATAATAATTAGTTTTATTATTTGCTATGTAATTAAGAGTAGTTACATAGAAATAGGATGTGATATTAACATTGGAATGCCAAGGATTTGATGTAGTTCATAAGTGTTGTGAAATGGGAGCTTGAAGAGTTCAAGTTAGAGACAAGGGGAGTGGAATCGACTCAACACCACAGTGCCAACTTAGGCACGACTTGGCAACAGTAACCCCTGTAACAAGTTGTCACCATGGTGACGAGTCGGCACATAGTACCCCTGTCATGAGTCGGTATACCCATAACGAGTTGCCACACTCACCCTCTGTAATGAGTCAGCACACCCGTGACGAGTCAGCACAGTCCCAATTTCATCCTTTGGTTTTAAGGCCATTTTGTTGTTTTAGGAGTTAGAATAGAATGGGTCTATGATTAATCCATATTTGCAAATCAATAATACATGTTCTATGTATATATATGATATATATGTTGAAAGTATGCTATATGTGATGCCATGCAATATGCATATGAGATATGTATATGTGTAAAATGCCATACTTAGTATACATATGATGTATGCAATTTTAAGAATGGCTAATGTGCAACGTGAGACCTTGAATAAAGACCTAAAAATCTTCTAAAACAAATTTAGGTCTAGGCTCTCCATTGGAGTAATAACTTGCATGATTTTGGATCATATACATCGGCTATGGACACATAGGGGTGTACATGAAATTCAAGAGATTCATGTAGTGTTATTATTAAGCATGAGATGTTGTGGATACGTGCCAAGAATAGCAAATAGGCATACCTGAGGTGTGTAGTGTTCAAGTTTATACATTTCACTAATTCAATGGTATAGACCTAACTAATGCTAAAGGCCAAGAATGGCAATGTGTACCTAAGGCTCGTAACATTAGGAGTCAGATTGATGGAACCTCACATGAGATGTGATTGCAAGAGTTGCCTACTTAATGAGAACTAAAATTCCAAGAATGGCAATGTGTACCTAAGGGATATTAATGATCATTAAGAACTTTGTCACCCATTAGAAATCCATCCAACAAGGGATTTCTGTTTCCCACTTAAAAGTGTAGGATTTGCCAAGTTAGCGGGAGACCATTATGATTAAAGACCAAATCTAATGGTAATAAAAGCAATGTCATATATCTAACTAATCTTGTTACCTTTATAGAAAGTTGATAATATGAAACCTTCAAACCCACTCTCCATCATACTCGACCAACATAGGCTCACAGGCCCTAACTTTATTGATTTGCTTAGGAATCTAAAAGTTGTTTTAGCTCTAAAAAGATTCTTTATATATTGAATCAATCACCACCCGTAACACTTCCTAATAATGCTTCCCAAGAGGAACGTGAAACTCTAAAGAAATGGAATGATGATGATTTGCAAGCACAATGCATAATGTGGGCTTCCATGAACACTGAGATCCATCGGTAACATAAGTACATAAATGATAAAGAAATCCTACTTCACCTATAAGAGTTGTTTGGTGAACAAAGTAGGATCGCAAGATATGAGATATCTAAGCAGTTATTTCATGCTAAGATGAGGGAAGGTGAGGATGTTGGAGTCCATGTGAACTCCATAATTAGATCAATGGAGGATCTAGAGAGTCTAGACTTCACAATGGACTTCCATCTCTAATTGGATTTGATCCTTCAATCACTTCCTGAATCTTTTGGGAAAATAATTATAAATTTCCATATGAATAAAATAGAGTGCACTCTTACGGAGCTTATGAACATGCTAGTAATGGCCCAAAAGGCTATCCAAAGTGGCAAAGGGAAGGAGTTTGCTCTTATTGCGTCTTCTAGTAAGACTAAGAAGAAAGGCAATAAGAAAAAAAGTAAAGGCAAGACAAGGGTTGTCAAGCCTAAGGGTGGCATAGCCAAGAATAAAGGCAAGGCTAATGTGAGGGAAGAGCAAGACAAAGGAAAGTGTTTCCATTGTCAAGGTGAAGGGCATTGGAAGGGGAATTATCCTAAGTTCCTTGAGTCTTTTAAGACAAAAGAAAAGGGCAATCATGGAGAAAGTGAGACTTTCTCTAGTTTAATTGCTTCTAAATGTTCTAAGAGCTCATCTAATGCATGGGTATTGGATACCGATACTAGTTCTCATATTTATTTATCCTTATAGGATCTATCAAATGAAAGAAGGTTGAGGCCCAATGAAGTAACCTTAATGCTTGGCAGTGGTGCAAGTATAATGGCCAAAGCTATAGGATCTACTTCTATTGATTTACATGATCAAGTTTTATTATTGGATGATGTATTATATGTACCTAATGCCTATAAAAACATTGTCTCTATTTCTAGTTTGACTAGAAAAGGTTATGAATTTCTTTTCAAAAGAGATGTTTGTAATATTTACTTTATAAGTAATAAAATAGGCATGGGTTATTTAATACATGGCTCATATTATGTTGATAATAATTCCAATAACAATGAGCCTCAATTTAATGTGAGTAATGAAAATGTAAATGCTAATTGAAAATGCCTCTAACTCTAAACATCTATGGCACTTGAGATTATGTCACACTGCAGAAGATAGGATCATAAAGTTGGAAAGGATGGGAATCTTGAGCAATCTTGAATCCGCATCCAATCTGACTTATGAAGCTTGTCTTCAAGGCAGGATGACTAGATCACCATTTGTTGGACAAATGGAAAGAGCCAAAAATGTGTTGGAAATCATACATAGTGATGTATGTGGACCATTTACTGAAATAGGAAGAGGTGGTTTCTACTACTTTGTAACCTTTATAGATAATCTATTAAGGTTTGGGTACTTGTTCCTCATAAAGAACAAGAGTGAATCCTTTGAAAAGTTCAAGGAATTCGAAGCCTAAGTAGAAAACCAAACTGGGAAAAGTATTAAAACTCTAAGATCATATCGAGGAGGTGAATACTTAAGTACCGAGTTCATTGAGTTCCTAAAGGAACATGGCATTACATCTCAACTCACACCGCCTGGAATCCCTAAATTGAATGGTGTGTCTAAAAGGCAAAATCATACTCTATTGAATATGGTACGTTCAATAATGAGTTACACTGATCTTCCCATTTCACTTTGGGGTTTTGTACTCCAAACGGCTTGCTATGTCCTTAGTCGTGTTCCATCCAAATCTGTTACTATTACACTATATGAGATATGGCATGGTAGAACACCAAGTCTTAAACATGCTAAGATTTGGGATGCCTGGCTTTTATTAAAAGGCTAAAAACAAAAAAATTGGATGTGAAATCAATTAAAGGAAGGTTTGTTGGATATCCTAAATATAGTTTAAGGTATTGCTTTTATGTTCCTGCTAAACAAGTTATTGTTGTAAGCAGAGATGCTATTTTTCTTGAGAAAGAGTTTCTAAAGGAAGGTGGCAAAGGATGGAAGATAATATTAGATGAGGAGTTATCTAAAGAAGCCCAACAAATTGATCAAATGGATATTGATCAACCCGAAGAGCTTATACCAATTAAGAATGTCATCACACCAACTCCTAGAAAATCTAGTAGGGTATCTCGTCCTCCTGAGAGATACGATTTACTTCATGATATGCAAGAGTTGTAGGTTCATGAAGAAATCATTCATGTTGATGATCCTAATACGTATGAAGAAGCTTTATATGACAAATATTCTTCAAGATGGATTGAGGATATGAGAGCCTAAATGGATTCCATGTATGCTAACTAAGTCTAGACACTTATTGATCCTCCTAAGGGAATAGTTTCCATTGGGTGTAAATGGATCTTCAAGAGAAAGATTAGTACAGATGGAAAAGAAGAGACATATAAAGCTAGGCTTATAGCAAAAGGGTTTCACCAAAGGGAAGGGGTCGACTATAAGGAGACCTTCTCACCCATAGCCATGCTTAAATCCATTCGAACTCTTCTAGCTATAGCTGCACACTATGATTATGAGGTTTGGCAAATGGATGTGAAAACTGCCTTCCTTAATGGTTATATTGAGAAAGACATATTCATGGAGCAACCAAAGGGTTATAAATCCCAAGAAGGCTCAAAGCTGTGCAAGCATTATAAATCTATCTATGGCTTAAAGCAAGCTTCAAGGAGTTAGAAACATCATTTTAATGAGGCTATTAATTCTTATATTTTTATTAAGAATGAAGATGAGCCATGTGTTTATAAGAAGGTTAGTGGGAGCCAACTCAATTTCTTTGTCTTGTATGTGGATGAAATTTTACTAATTAGAAATGATGACTTCTATGAAAGTATGGCTATCTAAAACTTTCTCTATGAAAGACTTAGGGGAGGTAACTTATATTCTCGGAATTTGAGTCTATAGAGATAGATCAAAGAGAATGATTGGTTTATTCCAAAGTCTTTACTTGGAAAAGGTGTTGAAGAGGTTCAATATGCTTGATTCTAAGAGAGGATCATTACCATTTAGGCATGGTATTCATTTATCCAAGGGAGTGTCTCCCAAGACACCCTAGGAGATGGAACAAATGGCCAAAGTTCCTTATGCTTCGGCAATAGGAAGCTTAATATATGCTATGTTGTGTACAAGGCTTGATATTGCTTATGCTGTTAGTGTGACTAGCAAGTTTCAATCCAATCCAGGTTTGGAACACTGGATAACAGTTAAGTCAATCTTTAAGTACTTGAAAAGTACTAAAGATTTGATCTTAACTTATGGAGAAAGTGATTCGAAAATAATGGCTTCACAGATTTTAATTTTCAATTAGATGTGGATGATAGAAATTCTATCTCTAGGTTTATGTTTATTTGTAATGGAGGTACAGTGAGCTGGAAGAGTTCCAAGCAAAGTATCACTACTGATTCCACTATAGAGGACGAGTACATAGCTGCATCGGATGTTGTTAAAGAAGCTGTTTGGATTAAAAAGTTCATAACTAAACTAGGAGTGGTTCCTTCTATTGAGTCACGAATTCCTCTCTATTGTGACAATAATGGAGCCATTGCTTTGGCAAAGGAACCAAGGTCTCACCAAAAATCCAAACACATAGAAAGGCGCTTTCATAATATCAGAGAACTTATTGGGAAGGGTAATATGCTCATACAAAACATAACTTCAGCCAATAATATAGCTGATCCACTAACTAAAGTGCTTACCCAGCTATAGTTAAATCATCATCTTGAGAAGATGGGTCTTAGATATTATAGTGAATGGCGCTAGTGCAAGTGGGAGATTTTTAGTATAGATGTGCCATAGTGCCATTTTGTAATATATAATGACATTGTAAATTAGCCCAAATGGCAATAAAGTATTCATTTAAATAGAGCGTTTATTTATTTGAGTATTTATCCTTTAGCATTATGTTAAATAAATTTATTATCAAGAGTTGATAATATGAGCTACAAATTTATTTAGTACATATGCTATAAATTGTTCATGGAAAATTAATTAATATCTGAGTAATATTAATTAGACTACCACCTCTGTCTATTTTCCTTGATTAGTATATGACGCTAATAGTGGGAGGTAGTGAGTATCATGCTACTTGATATGAGATATCAGAATAGACATGTGCATACTCATGTGATGGGTGGATCGAATAGTGACGTTAGATTAGTGATCGCAAGGATATTCACTTATAGTCAACGATCACAGTCTAGGTTATAATAGTGCATATAGTCCTTTGACCTGAGGTGACACGGTCATCCACATTTGAGTGGTTAGAGTTTGTTACTGCTTATATACTTGTGTTATTCACACATGGGTATATGGCATGTGGTGGCTCTAGTAAGTTTAATGTAGGGATGAGTGTTTAACCAAGATAGGATTCATTGCCTAAACTGAACTGGGATAGATCCTATGCTATCTAAGTTTATTCTTGATGAATAGAGTTCCTGGTTAGGACAAACATAACACAGTCTGAAAGAGTTTCAGTAATAGAGAGTGTTTCTAGTATTTGTTATATTTTATCAAAAATAACTTTAGATGAGGTCATATGTTAAAGCTATTAGAGTTTGATTAAACCTTGACTCTAGGATATATCGAGATCTTCTAATGAAGGGATTTTAGTGCACGGTAATTATGATCTAAGGGTTTGTGTGAATCATCATATGTATTAATTTATAATTGGGTAGTTGTTCACAACTTATGAGAACTAAATGTGTATTTTTGGGATTTTCACATTTAGGCTTGAAAGTGTTTCAAATATATCAAGAGTTGATATTATATTCTTATTGTCAATTAGACATGAAGCTAGTAAGTCACACCTAAAAGAGTTTTTCCATATCGCCTTATTAATTTAATTATTGATTAAAGAGTTAATCAATTAATTAAGATTAATGGAATTGGATTTATGCTTTGAGCAATGATTCTAGCATATCATGAAATCTAATGCCACCAAAAGTTTAATTATTAAATACTTGATTAATATGAGATATTAATTAAAGTATTAAATAAAGAGTATATGTTGTTTCCTTAAGGACTTGGATTAATGGCCTGAGGTGTGTAGGCCTAGGCCCAAAATAGTTTTGGCCCAAAGTTAAGCCAAGGTCCATTAACATAACTTAAGGTCCATTAGTTTGATGGAATGGGCCTAGGCCAAATGTTAGCCCAACTCCACGGCCCATCAACCTAAGGCCCATTAGTTTGATGGAATAGGCTTGAGCCAAGAGTTTACCCAACCAAAAGGCCCAATTCCATCAACTAGGACCAATTGATTTATGGATTGGACTTGGCCCATATATTGGCCCAAAAGTTGGCCCAATAACCAAGCCCAAGTCCATTTATCAGTATAAGTCTATTTTGGTATATTAAGAGATATTATCTCTTATGCGAGTTTAGTTGACTTTTGGAGCAAATTGAGTTAGTGGGTTGTGTAAAGAAAATATATGTGGATTAAATACTTGAGATGTGTTTAAAGTATCTACATCTATTTTCTACACATATTAGATATTTATAAAATTACACTCTTAACTATGTCATGAGGTGTCTTCCTAATGATTATGGTGTAAGAGATATTTAATTGTGTATGTCTAACTTAACCTAATTTATATATATATATATATATATATATATATATATATATATATCACCTTAAGAAGAGTTCTTAAGGAGAGTGATATAAGGAAATATAAGGCATTCCATTAAGAATTAGTGGAAAGTGTAGAGACAAAAGATATAT
>CATIWM010273862.1:0-10041 GCA_949671775.1 Mallotus repandus
CTAAAAATATATATCTTAAAATAGTTAAACAATTTTGCATCGTAAACTTTAAACAAATTAGTTATAAACAATAATAATTATTTTTAAACTTGACATATACTAAATATAAATATACTAATTTCAAGTTTAATAACTAACAGAACTGAAAGTTATTAATCTACACCCACCAAAAAAAATAGATAAAATTAACAGAAAGCGATGCCAGATAAGAAAAGATACCAAGTCAGCTTTCTCTACATTTTCCTTCTACCAAACATAACTAATATAGAAATTGTTTCTTTTCCTCCGTTAAAAACATCAAAATAACAAATAAAAATTGTTGCTTTCCAAAATTAAGAGAGTTTTGTGGCTTTGCTGACTCTATAAAGAAAACTCCTCACAAACCCACACACCACTTTCTTTTTTAAAAAAAAAATTTAATCTTTTTAATAAAAAGGAAAAATCGTAATCTAGGTCCCTCAACTTTTCAACTTTTTCATTAAGTTCCTATCTTTCAATTTCGCTTTATGCAATCCCTATATTTTTATTTTTTTCTTCATTGAGTCCTTATATTTTTATTTTTTTATACATTGAATCCCTCCACCAAAATTTCAGTTCATGTATTTAATCGTATATTCAATTTAGTCCATACAAAATATATAATTGAATCCTTATAATTTTAAATTATACTACATAAATCCTTACAATTTTTATTTTTAGTCAATCAAATCCTTATTTTTAAATTTTTTAGTTGATTGTTAATGTTATAACCTGAATTTTTATAAGTTATAAAATTATATTTTTGAGATCTACAGTGTTAATAATTATTTTATTAAATTATGATATTTGATTTTTAGTGAAATTAAATTTGAAATTTTTGTGTCGAATATAATTTTAATATTATTATCATTATTACTTATGTAAAATTATTGACTTGGTGTATTTTAATACACTTTAATATTGTTAAGTGTGTGTGTATATATATATATATATATCTTGTGGGTGAAAATAATTGGAAAAGAGATATTTTAATTTTAAATTATTTTAATTTTTGTCCTTTTGTACTTTATTATTATGATTATTAGTTAAAAAAAAGTAAAAACGTGAAAGTGACTACTGCAACTTCTTGATTCTGCCATCACCACCACCAGTTGCTCAAGTCACCGCCGGCATCACCATCTACCCAGAACGCCACCAGCTCGTCGCCCCACTGACCGACCGTCATCTTCTCTTCCTCCCCTCGTTTTTCTTCTTGCCGCCGTGAAGCTTTGGAGGTCGTCGGAGTCAATTCCAGCCACCTCAGCTCTTGCCATTGGTGTCGATTGAAAGCTCTCCCTCCGGGCAACGTTTCCTTCATGGTAATTCGTTCAGGTAACTTCGGGAAACTCTCTGATTTGAGTAATTTATTTTCAGGTTAATTTTTTAGTAATTTGTGTAATTGAGCTTGAATTTGATTTACTCAGATATAGTTGTTTTGGAATTAGTTGATCTAGAGTTTGTGATTTTGCTAATGGTGATTTTTAATTATTTTTCTGAATTTTTTGGGCATCAGGTACTGTTCTGGATAGTCTCAGGTTTGAAAATTTTTATATTTTTAATAAATTATATATATTATGTAGATTAAACTTCATGAAAAAAGTTTTGTGAAATTCCTTATAGAATTTTAATTATGAATTTTGTAGTTTATGTCTAAATATGTATTTTTGGAAAATTGTTGGAATTTAGCAAATTATTTGATTTTAATTGAAATTGTTGTTAATTATTCGGTTCTAGACTATTTTTGATTAATAAAGGTATGAAAAAAAAATTTATAGTTATTTCCAATTAATTGTTAATTAGTGATAATTTTAGGAAAATTTATGGAAAATAAACTTATTTATTATTTTTAAGTTAAGTGAGCATTTTATTATTTTTATGATACTAATAAGTGATTTTAATAATTATTTACAATTTATGCTAATTTAATTGTAAAATGGAATTTTATTCCATTTATGAACTTTATTAGCAAAATATTATTAAAAACTAGAATTTTATCATTTATTTGGAAAATAAATGTTTTTAATATTTTTATGAGATATTTTGGTGATTTGAGAAATTATTATATATATATATATATATATATATATATATTGTGATGTTGTTTCTCGGTTGAGTGTAGTTTGTAGTTTGGGGGCCCAACTCGAAATGTTGAGCCTTGGAATATTTTGAAGTGTGTTTGCATGCAGGAACAACTCTACTTTTAGTAGGGAGATATCCATTTTACAAAAGAGACTCTGCCGAATTTTTGGTAGATTTCTCGTAAAATGTGACATCATATTTGGTTGGGTTTTTGAGTCTTATTAGAATCATGTCTTAGATTGAGTTTCTTTATAAATCTATAGAGCAAAAATTAGGAATTCATTTCTAATTATTTATTTATTATTATTTCATTTTAGCTGCACTGCGAGCTAGGCTTTTAGGACTGGGCCAGCCGAACCAGAATAGAGGAGCGCACTCGAACTGTGAGTTATTATTATATGTATGCATGGCATATAGAAATTATTGTTTTCTTCCATATATTTGACGATATGAATTTAATTTATTAGTTTGCATCAAATTTTATTTATTTATTAATCATTATTATCATTATCATATATGCACAGATATGTGATTTCATATACATATTTAAATGCAAACTTTATGTTCATAATTTGAATGTTTTTCATATTGAATACGATTTCATTTATTTATTTTGAATAAAATATTTTGGAGGATAACCGTAGAACGTGCTACCTAGTAGGCTGCACTAGGACTGTGTGCGAACAGGTACATTAGAATGCTAGATTTGATAATTGATTGATATTGTGGAATTTATGATTTGAATTATGGATTATCCGGATTATGGAGGTTTTTTTTAGAGGCATGACTGTTATAGCTCGATGGACCTTTCAAGGTCTCGGGGCCAGTCATGCGGACTGATGTAGCTCGATGGATCTTGCAGGGTCTCGGTTCCTATCCACTTACTATTGGATAAGAGAATGTTATTGGAAATAAGTGAGCCTGGTGGCCAGTGAGGGTTCTGTGATTTGAGGATGCGAACTTTTAGGGTTCTACTTCGATCCTCCAGTAAAATAAAATACGAAATTTTTTTCAAGCATCTGTGTGGATTGTATGAATAATTATATAAATATAAATATACGAATATTATTATTGATGCTTGTGTGTATGTGCATTAGGTTACATGCATACATATAATAATGATTCACTCAGTGAGATCTGATTCCCCTCAATTATTTTTTTCAGGACTTACCTCTTCAGACCTTCTATAGTAGTTCTCTCTGTCGGATTCTTTCTTTCCCAGCTGATTTATGTAAACTTTGAACTTTCATCTCTTTGTACTATTTAAACATGACAGTAGTAGTACGTTTTTGTTGTAGACTGTTGTGCTATCTTAGTCAGTGATGTTGAACTGGTATAAATGTAAAAGATTATATTTCGATATTGTCTATGAAAGTTTCTTTATGGTGTTTTTATTTATGAAAGATATCAATTTTGCTTTAAAAATTTTTAATTGCTTGGTATTTTTATATGTATGTTTGATGTTGAGTTGTGGTTTAGACTTGCTACGGGTTCCAGATTCGTGTGAATTTTCGTTCCCTAGCGCCGATCATGACCCCCTGGTTTGGGTCGTGACAAAGTTGGTATCAAAGCCTAGGTTTAATATTGTCGACCTAGGTTAGCAGAGTAGAGTTTTCTTTGAAACTGCTACAGCGATTAGGTTCGATTATGTCTTTAAAATTCTTCCTTGCTTTTAGATTTTCGCATAACCATTAGGATATTTGTTTGTTGTTTGAATTATGTGTTTAATTCTTTTATTTCAGAATTAGGTGAGCGCGAGTTGCTCCACTAGTTATTGAGGCCGATGATGGTGATTCTTATTAGGATGAGGCTCAAGACCCTGAGCCGCTAGTTAGGCGAAGGGGTAGGGGAAGAGGTGGAGCTCGAGGAGTGGCAGGTCATCAAAGACAGAGAGAGCTATAGGATGAGGAACCTGCAGACTGAAATTTTGATGAAGCTACCTTTGCACTAGGGGTTCAACAAGGTGCAGCAGCTATGCCCCAAAGCGGTACGATAGATGCAACCTCCACTTCAGCAGGGCATGTCAGACCTAGAGGCGGCACTGTTTTATGCCAAAGTCAGTAGGATATCATTTAATGAGACATCATATCCATTGGATTTTCTCCATGCGATCGAGTCGAGGACTCGGACTACACATACCAATCATCAGAGGATACTAATCATCGAGTTATCAATTGAGGGGTCAGCACTAGATTGGTTCGTTCAGGTTATCCAACCTCATATGACTACGCTTACTTGGGCTCAGTTTAAAGAGTGGTTCATGAGACATTTCTGCCTAGAGCCTATACGATTAAGTTACAGACTCTGGCTGCTGAATATTTTCAAAGGCGATAGGTCAGTAGAGGAGTACACTAGAGAGTTTCTCAAACTAGGTCGGTATGCAGAGGACTTGATGAGAGACCAGTATTTTGCAGTCACTACATACATCACTGGATTGGGTTCTGCGATCGTTGGGATGCTTACTACAGGCCTAACACTTGAGTCTATGATAGAGTTAGCCAAGGAGATAGAGCTCATATTGATCAGGTAAGGAGTTATGCCTAATTATTATTAGATGTGAGGTATCCAGGTAGGAGGATCTCAGAGCATTCAGTACATTACATTTCAGATTGGCTCCAGCAGTTAGCAAAGAGGATATGTTCAGTAGGGCTAGAGACCTTCGCATAAGGTCCAGAGGAGTAGCAGATATAGCTGCAGTGGAGCTCACAGACCTGTCAGATTTAGTCTAGGAGCTTCTAGCAGTAACAGCGATCAGAGTTCTGGTTATGGCAGCATGGGATCTGCAGCCAGTGCTTGCTAAATGTGTAAGAGAGTTCATCAGGGATAGTGTTTCATGGCTCTGAGAGCATGTTTTAGATGCGGACAGACATGACATTTTGCTAGAGCGTGTCCTTACTTAGGTTTTTAGCAGTTTCCATAACATTCCACTACTAGTGTAGCTCCAGCTTCCTATCAGCCGCTGCCAGCTCAGTATCAGAGTACTTCATAGTTTGTGGCCCAGTAAGGGCAAGGCAGAGGTAGTGCAAAAGACTTTGGTCAGGCTTCCACCAGCCAACAAAGAGGCAGAGGACAGGCCAGAGTCTTCATTCTCACCCAGTGGGATGCTCAGGCATCCAATGTCATTGTTGCAAGTACACTCCTGGTATGTTTCTTCAATGCTAGAGCCTTGCTTGATCCGGGTGCTACTCATTCTTTCATGTCCCCTGTTTTTGCGTCGAAGTCGGGTTGGCAAGCCGTGAGGATGGCAGTTCCTTTATTAGTTGCCATGCCTCTAAATGATTCATTGGACACCGATGTTATACTTCATGGGTGTCCGGTGTAGGTAGAAGGAAGAGAATTGTCAGTGGACTTGGTGTTGTTAGATGTGATGGATTCGATGTGATACTTGGAATGGATTGGTTGTCTTAGCACTATGCCACTATTGATTGTCGGAGTAAAGAGGTGATTTTTAGAATTTTGAATGATGAAGAATTTAAGTTTGTGGGTGACAAGAGTTTTGCACCTCAAAATCTTATCTCCACCATCATGACTAGGAAGATGCTGAGAAAAGGATGTCAGGGATACTTGGCATTAGTTAGGGATACTACAGTGGAGAAGACATCCATCTCAGATATTCCAGTAATGAGTTTCCAGATGTCTTTCCTGATGAGTTGCTAGGTTTACCACCTCACAAGGAGATCTAATTCTGCATTGATGTGGTTCCAGACACAGGTCTTATCTCTATGCCACCTTATAGGATGGCTCTTGCTGAGTTGAAAGAGTTAAAGGAGTAGTTGCAAAAATTGCTAGATAAAGGTTTCATTAGACCCGGTGTTTCTCTTTGGGGTGCACCAGTCTTATTTGTGAAGAAGAAGAATGGTACACTTAGATTGTGCATTGATTACAAAGAGGTTAATAAGGTGACAGTTAAGAACAAGTATCCTCTTCTGAGGATAGATGATTTGTTTGACCAACTTCAGGGTGCACAGTTCTTCTCCAAGATCGACTTAAGGTCGGGTTATTATCAGTTATAGATCAGGGAAGCCAACATTTCTAAAATGGCATTCTGTACTAGATAAGGCCACTATAAGTTTCTGGTAATGTCCTTCAGGTTAACTAATACACCAGCTGCTTTCATGGATCTGATAAATAGGGTGTTCAGACCATTTATAGATTAGTTTATAGTGGTGTTCATTGATGATATACTAGTGTATTTTAAGAGTATGGAAGAGCACGTATATCACTTGGGGACAGTGCTACAAACACTGAGAGAACATTAACTTTATGCTAAATTCTCGAAGTGTGATTTATGGTTGGAGAGTGTAGCATTCCTTGGGCATATAGTATCTAAGGATGGTATTCAAGTTGATTCATAGAAGATAAAGGCAGTATCTAAGTGGCCTAAACCAACATCAGTCATTGAGATTTGAAGTTTCTTGGGTTTGGCAGGGTACTATAGGAGATTTATTCAGGATTTATCAAGGATTGCAACACCTATGACCCGCCTAACTCAAAAGAATATGAAGTTCATGTGGTCAGAGGCTTGTGAGAACAATTTTTAGTTATTGAAGGAGAAGTTGACCACAGCTCCAGTGTTAACTTTGCCTAATGGAGAAGACAAGTTCACTGTATATTGTGATGCTCCCAGGGTTGGCCTAGGTTATGTGTTAATGCAGAATGGTAGGGTGGTAGCTTATGCTTCCAGACAATTGAAGAAGCATGAACAGAATTATCCTACTCACGACCTAGAGATGGCTATAGTGATCTTTGCTCTCAAGATTTAGAGGCATTATTTATACAGAGTGACTTGTGATATTTTCACTAATCACAAGAGTCTGAAGTATATCTTCCAGCAGAGAGATCTAAACTTGAGGCAAAGAAGATGGTTGGAACTTCTGAGGGATTATGACTGTGATATCTTATACCATCCAAGTAAGGCTAATGTGGTAGCAGATGCCTTAAGTAGAAAGTCCTTGGGTAATCTTGCTCACATTAGTGTGCAGAGAAGACCTTTGATCCAAGAGTTACATAAGTTGGTGGATCAAGGATTGATGATGAAGATAAACAGATCAGGTGGATTGCTAGCTCAGTTCAGAATCAAATCAGTGTTAAGGGATAGGATCAAGGCATCTCAGAGCCAAGATCATGTTTTGGTAGAGCTTATGGAGATGATTCATGAAGGGAAATTCACTGATTTCAACCTTGATGATGAAGGTGTTTTATGGATCAGTGGAAGGTTATGTGTTCCTAATATGGATAATTTGAGAGAAGAGATCTTCGAAGAAGCTTACTATGTAGCCTACAGTGTACATCCAGGTGCTACTAAGATGTACCATAGCATAAAGGATTTTTATTGGTGGGATGGAATGAAGAAGGATGTAGCTGATTTTGTCTCTAAGTGTTTGACTTGTCAGCAAGTGAAAGTTGAGCATCATAAGCCTTCTAGGAAGCTTCAACCTCTTCTGATTTGTGAGTGGAAATGGGAAAGAGTCACTATGGATTTTGTGACAGGGTTGCCTTGTTCAAAGGATGGATACGATTCCATCTGGGTGACAGTGGACAGGCTAACCAAATTAGCTCATTTTCTACTAATTAAAGCTACTTATTTTGTAGCCAAGTTGGCTAAGTTGAACGACAAGCATATTGTGTGCCTTCATGGAGTGCCAATTTCCATTGTATCTGATAGAGGTTTTGTATTTACCTCTCGATTTTGGCAGAAGTTGCAAGAAGTAATAGGCACTAAACTTGATTTCAATACTGCTTTTCACCCTCAGACAGATGGTCAACCTGAAAGGACAATCCAGACACTTGAAGATATGTTAAGAATGTGTGTAATGGATCTTGGAGGTAGTTGGGATGATCATCTGCCACTTGTAGAGTTTGCTTACAATAATAGCTACCATAGCAGTATTGAGATGGCACTGTACAAAGCCTTATATGGAAGGAAGTGTATATCCCCTTTGTGTTAGAATGAAGTTGGAGAAAGAGAATTAACTAGACCAGAAATTATTCAGGATGCGTCTGAGAAGGTAGTTTTAATCAAGGGGAGATTAAAGACAGCAGCTAGTAGACATAAAAGCTATGTGGATTCGAAGCGCAAAAATGTGAAATTTCAGGTTGGGGACTATGTATTTTTTAAGGTTTCACTAATGAAGGGTATAATAAGATTTGTTAAGAAGGGAAAGTTGGCACCGAGATACATTGGACCTTTCAAAATTCTAGAGAGAGTTGGCATGGTTGCCTATCGGTTGACTTTGCCTTCGAATTTATCACAAGTGCATCTCCAATGTTCCACATTTCGATGCTCAGGAAGTATATTTCGGATCCTTCGCACATTTTGCAGCCCCATAGTGTGGAGGTGAATGAAGATTTGATGTATGAGGAAGAACCAGTTGCGATTGTTGACCGTCAAGTTCGATAGTTGCGTTCTAAGCAATTTTCGATGGTTAAAGTCTTGTGGAGGAACAACAATGTGGAAGAGTACACGTGGGAGACTGAGGCAGGGATGTGGGTGGCATATTCTTATCTTTTTCCTTGATAAATTTTGTACCCCTTTTTATTTGTTAAAATTCAAAGACGAATTTTTGTAAGGGGGAATATTATTATAACCTGAATTTTTATAAATTATAAAATTAAATTTCTGATATTTGCAGTGTTAATAATTATTTTATTAAATTATGATATTTGATTTTTAGTAAAATTAAATTTAAAATTTTTGTGTTGGATATTATTATCATCATTATTTATGTAAAATTATTGACTTAGTGTATTTTAATACACTTTAATATTGTTAAGTGTGTGTGTATATATATATATATGTATATATATATATTTTGTGGGTGAAAATAATTTGAAAAGAGATATTTTAATTTTAAATTATTTTTAAATTTTTGTCCTTTTGTACTTTATTATTATTATTATTAGTTAAAAAAAAGGTAAAAATGTGAAAGTGGCTACTGTCATTTCTTCTTCTTCTTCTTCTTCTTCTTCTTATTGATTCTGCCATCACCACCACCAGCTGCTCAAGTCACCGCCGGCGTCACCTTCTACCCAGAACACCGCCAGCTCATCGCCCCACTGACCGACCGCCGTCTTCTCTTCCTCCCCTCATTTTTTTTCTCGCCACCATGAAGCTTTGGAGGTCATTGGAGTAGATTCCGGCCACCTCATCTCTCGCCACCAGTGTCCATTGAAAGCTCTCCCTTCAGGCAACGTTTCCTTCAAGGTAATTCATCCGGGAAACGCTCCGATTTGAGTAATTTATTTTTAGGTTAATTTTTTAGTAATTTGTGTAATTGAGCTTGAATTTGATTTATTCAGATATAGTTGCTTTGGAATTAGTTAATCTAGAGTTTGTGATTTTGCTAATGGTGTTTTTTAATTATTTTTCTAAATTTTTCGGGTGTTAGGTACTGTTCTGGACAGTCCTGGACAGGAAAATTTTTGTATTTTTAATAAATTATATATATTATGTAGATTAAACTTCGTGAAGAAATTTTTGTGAAATTCTTTATAGAATTTTAATTATAAATTTTTGTAGTTTATGTCTAAATATGTATTTTTGGAAAATTATTGGAATTTAGCAAATTATTTTATTTTAATTGAAATTATTGTTAATTATTTGGTTTTAGACTATTTTTTATTAATAAAGGTGTGAAAAATATTTTTTATAGTTATTTCCAATTAATTGTTAATTAGTGATAATTTTGGAAAAAATATATGAAAAATAAACTTATTTATTATTTTTAAGTTAAACGAGCATTTTATTATTTTTATGATACTAATAAGTGATTTTAATAATTATTTACAATTTATGCTAATTTAATTGTAAAATGAAATTTTATTCCGTTTATGAACTTTATTAGCAAAATATTATTAAAAACTAGAATTTTATCATTTATTTAGAAAATAAATGTTTTTAACATTTTTATGAGATATCTTGGTAATTTGAGAAATTATTATTAT
>CATIWM010273894.1:0-15684 GCA_949671775.1 Mallotus repandus
CATCTCCATGGCTCAGGACATTCCCACCATCATCATTAAAGAAACAAAACAAAAAAAATAAAAAAATGATTAGAATAAAAATAAGAAACAAAGAAAAAGAAAATAAAAAAATCAAATGAAAATAAATAAAAGAAAATAAGAGAAAGGGATGGAATGTAGAGTGATGCAGTACTGATTAGCTCCTCAAAGGCTTTTTTTAATTCACCGTTTGAATAAGTCTGCAGTATTGATTTTCTCAGTTCTCAGGCTTTGATTGCTTTTTAAAAGAACTTTTTTTTTCAAAGGAAAAGGACATCCCAGAAGCTTTTTTTTTTTTTGGGAAAGAGAACCTCTCTCTGATTCTTTTTTTTTTCTGCATCCCCCCTAGCCTTCTCCTCTTTGCGTTCTAAAAATAATCTCCTTTTAACCTCAACTCCCAAAACAACCCGCAGATTAGGTTGTTACAGGAGAGGAGAGGATATTATCTCTCATTATCCCAAAAAATAACAACACAATAAAAATTTTATTTCAATTTAAAGAGTATTTGGCTAATAAAATTGATAAGATAAAATTATGCTCATTTATCTCTTTTTTTTAAATAAATTTTTTACCAATTAAAATTTAAAGAAATAATTTCAAAAATTAAAAATTGGGTGTCGGAGTTCGGTCGGAAGTGTGAAATTCTGATCGGAATTGTGTATCTCCAATCGAAAATTTTACATTTTTGATAAAAAATATGTAATTTCGATCGGAATTATATATTTCCGATCGGTGATTTTTCTTTTTTTACGAAATGATCCTTGAAAGAATTAAAAATTTTATAATTGGGTCCTAACAAAAAAGTTACAATTGAGTCCAAAAAATGCAATTAAGCCTTGAGATCAGAAATTCAAATACTAGAAACCTATTTGCAACAAATTTTCATCATTGGAGT
Organism: Mallotus repandus; assembly: GCA_949671775.1. Taxonomy (NCBI): domain Eukaryota; kingdom Viridiplantae; phylum Streptophyta; class Magnoliopsida; order Malpighiales; family Euphorbiaceae; genus Mallotus; species Mallotus repandus. The sequence continues at coordinate 914 of CATIWM010273894.1, forward strand.
CCTCTGTCGCATCCATACTCGACTATCCCGAAATTGGGTGCTTACATCAAACTTTGGTCAACAAAACTTTTCAATGGTCAAATAGAGTTCCCAGAGTTAAATTTTAGTCTGAAACTGTCTTCTAAGATTCCAGTATGTCAGTGGGTCCCATTTGGTAAAAAGTCAAATTTTGACCTACAGCGGTCAGACCGAGCCCCACAACTGTCTGCTTCTCCTTGTCCTTATCCAAAAAGGGAAACTTTTCAAAAAAGGTGCTTTCCAAGTAAGGAATATTCCAAATTTAGAATGTATTAGGACAAGTGTCAACTTATAAAAGGGAGAGTATATACTATGACCTAAGAACCTTTAAATATTCTAGGAAATTTACACTAAATGCCACTAACCTCAAATGTCTATAAATAGAAGCTTTTAGAGGGCTTTTTACCACTTCTAAAAATAGGGGATTCTAGCACAAAAATCAAAAAGGATTTCTCTCCAAAAAAGCCTTAGAAATTAAGGAAAATTGGGAAATTAAGGGGAAACTATGCCAAAATTCCCCTAGACCAAATTTCTCTCTATTTTCTTCTCAAGTCTCTCTAAAAAAAATATAAAATCAATCACCAAAATCCTAAACCCAACTCTTGCAAATCAATTCCATACAAATAAAAATCAAATCCAAGCTTAAACCCACCTAAAAACACCATTTACCCTTTTTGCTCAATTTCCATTCTCTACTATCAATTGGTGTTTCTTGGTGAGTTCTTGCCTAAATTCTAAGGCTAAACACTTTCAAGAACATCATATTCATCAATTCTTCTTTTATTTCTAGGATTTAGGGCATTAAAATCCAGTTTTAAAGGCAAGAGAGTGAAAATCTGCACTGTTTAGACATGAACAGCCGGATTTGCACCAAGAACAACCTAGACGGCTATTGGTGGCCCAAAATCGGCTATTGAACCTCTCAGACTGGCTGTTGGAGGCCCCAAAACTGGCTCTTCAAGTGGCAAATCCAATTGTTAATCCCACTTCATCCCAAAAGACTCTAATGATGGTTTTTAGGGTTTTTAAAGGTTCATACTGTAATTTCACAAGTGCTAAGGAGGGGGGGGGGGGTGAATTGGCTTTTTAAACAATATGGGTAATTTTGATTTTTCTCTTAAGAGCTGATTGAAAATAGATATAGGGCTGAATTTGATGAAGAGAATGAAGGATAAAACTCCAAGGATTTATAGAGGTTCAGCCCTCAAAGCCTACTCCTCTCCTCAACCACTTATTGAGAGTTTGAATCAACTATCAATCTACTTCAATGGTGTAGATTAAACCTTTATAAGCTTAACCAAGCTACCCAAGTGTTTTCTCAAGGCACACACTCAAACCCAATGTTAAGAACAATCCTCATAGCTTACAAATATTTTTAAAACCCTAACCTAACTCACTCAATCTTGCTATTAAGCTATTGAATGAAGGAATTAAACACTCACCAATCCACACTCAAGAACACACTTGAGTTTGAAAGAAATAACCAGAATTAAAGATGAAAGCTTTGGTGGTTGAAGATTAATTTCAAGATTGATTGCCCAAGATTTTGCTCTAAATGTGTTAGCTCAACTTTATTGATTAATTCCAGCTGATTTCAGAATGGTATCTATATCCTCTAAGAGAAAAAGAGTTGTTGAAGGTGCACTAAATGCAATTAGAGTCGTTTAAACCATAAAAAATGAAGTAGGTCTGCACTTCATCATTACTGATGACAAATCATCATTAGTGATGATGGTCTAGGCGCCAAGAAATAACATTCAAAAAATTTCACATTATCAGGACTTCCGATGATGATGTTTGTGATGAAAAGCCTACTGTCCACTTGAATTTTTTTGCAACTTGGATTTTTATAATTTTGCCCAAAAAAAATTCTGATGATTGGGAATTGCTTGTTACCATAAGTAATGAGGATTTCCATCATATTTGACCAAAATTTATTTTCCATTTGGACGAAAAAATTGATCTTCCATTTTAACATTGTCATCACTCATGATGAGTTTGTCACCACTCCTGACAGGTCTGCAGACTATAAAAATCAACACTTTGACTTTTCATTGCTTGACTTGTGCACTTTAAATAACCTGAATATAAACACTTAAGCATAATGATTAAATATAATTTTACTTAATTAATTGTAACTATAAAAAAAAAACTATTTTACCCCTCAAGGTTCAACACATACTTAATTGAGCTTGATTCTAACCCTTCCCTAAGATCCCAGGATGATGGAATTGAAGTATTTTCATATATTTTTTTCTATTTTTAAATGATTTTACATTATTTTTCATTTTATTTCTTAAAGCTCTTTTTGAAAATGCTTTTAAGTGTGATCCTTGATCTTGTTTTGGTTGGGTGATTGTGATTGTGTTTGTTGATGTTTATGTAACTTTTAATTGAATGTTTTGTTAATTTTCTTTGTTATTTATCAATAATTTTTGCGTGAATACATGTTTTAGCCTTGATTAATGTGTTTTATGCATGTTTGTTGAATGATTATGCTTAATCATGCTTTGATTGTTGATTTATTGTTGCTTAGATATAAATATGCATACTTTGTGTCCCGATTTAAGGGTTTTTATAATTTGTGAGTTATTTTGGTTATGTTTTTAATCATAGATCATTATTTGTGCATTTTGTGAACTTTATGTTGATTTGAGAGCATTAATGCCCATAGCTTATATTCTTGATGATTATTGTTGTCATTTTGATACAAGTACTTCATTTATGCGTCTCTATTTCAATTTTAGAGTCTTCAGAGTCTTTGTTTTTATATTCCATACTTTGATTGAGTCCATTTTGCGTTAATATTGAGTTTATATGTTAAAGTGTAGCTTTTAAATGCTATTTTGATCATGTTTAATGATTCTAACCTCATGAAAGTCTTACTTCTTGTCATTTCATATCTATTCCACATTTAATATTATGTTCTTGTCTCTACTAACCTTTTCTCATTTTTTATATATGCTATACTACTATTCTCTACTTCTCCCTCAATTTCTCTTACATTATTGCATTTTCATGCATTCATGTGCCTTTATGCATATCACTTGCTTGATGTATAGCACTATCATGTGTGAGCTCATTTTTAGATCCTATAGATGCATACTTGTATGCTTCCTGGCTTACATCACTTGCATGCTTCCCAAATTTGCATCATGCATCATATTTTGCATGCACCCTAGATTTATTTAATGCTTGAGTAAGCATGCAGTGCATTAGCATCATCCATTGCATTATATATACCTCTTGTTATCAATCTCAAGCTACTAACTTTACCAACTCCTACTAACTTATTTCTAACTTTTATTTTCATTTGTAATTTTGATTATCAATTTATGTTATATATTGTTATGATATATCAATTCTCATCATCATCTCAATCTCTACAATTAATTCACATTTCTTTTCTTTTTTTATGCCTTATTTATTATCTTGTTATGTTTCCATTTTATTTGCAATCTCTACTCCTACTCCTTTATTAATTTATTTAATTTGTAATTTTAGTATTACATGTCCTTTTTTATATCATTTATGCTTTATCTTGTCAATTTTATCAAGTTTTCCATTTATTTTTAATGCTTAATTTGTACTTTATTTGCTGCCAGAAACCAAAAATAAACCATAAATCAACAAAAATAAACCAAAATTATTTTTGTTCTTTTGTTGGGTAATTAATCTCTTATTAATAAAATGGTATCTTTTGCATTTATGTTTCAATTCCTTTTCAATAAATAAATCTTTTTCATTTTCTCACTTTTTATTTCAATATGGAATTTTACATTTTCCTTAATAAAAATTGAGTATTTTCATAAATATTATTTTCCATTTTCATATTATTAATAAATATTGTATTTTTATGTGATATTTGTGATGTTGTTATTTTTGTTGATTACAAAAATCATCCAAATGTAGGAATATGGATCACAATTTCTTTTATATATTAGCTTTCCAAATAAAATAATTTTATTATGTAGTCAATAATTCATTATGTGGAAATATCCATCCAAGGTACAAAATTCACATTTTAAGGCCTAACTTGATAGAAACTAATGTTGTGAATTAATGGTTCGTGTAATTAATCAAATGATAGTTTTAAATGCTTTCCTAAAATATTTTTTATTCATTTTCAAACATTTTTCATTTATTTAGGCTTTTTAAGTTATTTTTCTATTAAAATTCTCAAAAATATAAATTTTTATTTCTTTTTGAAACCAAATACATTTTTAAAATATTTTATTTTGGTTTTTAAAGTTATTTTCCTTCATTTTTCAAATAAAATGTTTTATTGCCTCGAAACTCAGAACATGGAGCAATTATGGAGAAGATGTTCACGAAATATGTTAGCCATTCTCATCTCTCTTCTCTTTAATTTATTTTAATTAATTTATTTTATTGCTTTTATTTCTCATATTTCATTATTTAGCATTCATATATTTGTTCATAACATGACTTTGCCATAATTGTCATGCCATGGGTTAATTGTTTGCCTTTTTATTGCTTTATTTGCATTTTACTTATTCGCTTGTTTATAACATGCTATCATAGATTATGCCATGCATGTATGATATCGCCATGACATATAGATTTACCATGTTTACATGCTTTCTTAATTTTCATGTTTATAGTTTTACGCTATTTTTTTTTAATGTTTATATCATGTATACCATGTGTGCCATGTTATGAACATTAGTTTAGCCTTTACCGTGATCATGCATCATTTTATCATGATCTTTTATGCTTGTGTGTATACATTGTGTGTGCTTTTACATGTAGTAGTTGATGTGTAATAGTACATAATTCTTGGAAGCACTGTACATAAAGTAAGGTCAGTAATGCTTAGTATTCGGGCGGTATGGAGATGCCTTGAACAAAAGATCCTAATCCTACTGACATCAAAATCAGAACCCAATGCTTTATCCAATGGGCGAATACAGTTCCAAGCAAGGGATCCGAGTTTGCCTAAGTCTCTAAAACAGACAATTTCTCGAGTGATACCGAGTAGCGACTCCCTTTTTTCTCCTGCTTGAGTGGAGGATTATAACTGCATTTATATCATCCCTAAGCTCTTTTAGTAATCCCCTCACTATCCTCTATTTTCCCGTAATAAGGAAAAAGGGTCAGTGATCCAAAGGGTGTCGAGTTGGACCCGCCGATGTCAATACTAGCCAAGAATGTCCCAATTCTCTTCTTTTTCTTTAAATTTTTTCTTCATGTCTAGCAAGGCTCTAAGGTCAGTATTAACTATGGCTACAGGTGGAAATAGATCTTCCTTTATCAACATTGCATCTTTCTTCTCTGGGAAGTTTAACACACCTTTGTTGATTCGATCCTATACCACATTTTTAAACACCCAACAGGAATTAATGGAGTGATTGTAAGAGTTTTGATACTTATAAGAGAAAATTACTATTTGCCCCCTGTATTTTAGCATATTACACTACTTCATCCCCAACATTCTAAAAATATATTTATTAGTCTCTGTAATTTGCTAAAATAAATTAAAAAGTCCTTTATGCACTATTCCCGTTAAATAGACGTTAAGTGGCTGGAAAAGACTAAAATAACCCCACATGGCCATCCACTTCAACCCACACCACCGTTATTCCCACCACTACTTCAATTTTTTTCTTTAATGTTGTTCTCCTTCTTTCCCAATCACCGTCCACCTCCTCCTTCAACCTACCATCATTCTCTGCTCACCTTCATCAAGGGTATCTTGACATATATTCCTCAACATCCTCTCCAGCAACAACTCTATTTATTGATGCTTCTTCTTTTTCTTCTTCATTTTTTCATTATTCATTCTTTTTTTATTCAAAATTAGCACCCCACATCTACTTTCCTTCAATGCTACTTCAACCCACCCAATCAATGCTACCTCACGTGTTTGATGTGGAGTTCCTCAAGTGTATGAAAATCTCTCTCTAATTAGTGTTCTTTTTAGCACATTTGTTGCTAGTAAAACAATCAGGATCAATTTTTTTAAATAGTTTTGTAGATTTAACCTAAGATTTGATTTGATGGAATGTTTTAATATGATTAATTGATTTTGCAATTGTAATTTAGGATATGATGTTCTTAAGTATATGCAAAATCTTTTGTTAATCTTGATAATTGCTTTGATTTCTGCTCGGTGTTTGGTTGTGATTAGCTGTTACTTTTAATTTGATTAATTTGCATAATTCTTTTTTTAATTGAGTAAAAGTGTGGTTTAGCTCTAGAAATTCATATTAGAGGGTGATGCATTAATTAGGTAATCTAATTTTTGCTATTTTTGTTAATATAATCTTGTTTTTTTTTTTGAATTTGTTCTTGGTGGTGGTTATTGAAGGGGATGGTAGATGAGATGTTTGGTTAAAGTTGAGATGCCTAGTTAAAGTTAAATTTGTTCATGGTGATGGTGTTTTTATGGCATAGAGTGTCTCAAAGATGAATTTGGAGAGCAATGATGGTGTTAAGTGGTAATGGTAGTGATCAATAATGATGGTGCAGGTGGTGGTAGTGTTGATTGGTAGAGGTAATAATTGTTATAGGTGCAGTTGATGGTGTTTGTTGGGGTTGGATGGTGGAGGTAGTGGTGGTGTTAAGCAAGTGGTAGTGGTGGTGTTAAGTGCAAGTGGTAGTGGTGGTGTTAAGTGCAAGTGGTAGTGCTGGTGTTTGGCGGAGGGAGTTGAACTGAGGAGTAGTTTTTGCATGAATTGAACCATTTTTTGATAGTGTTTAGCTTGCTCAGCGAGGTAGACTTACAGCTCTTTAGTGAGGTTATCCATTACGGTGGCTACCATGGCCATGGTTGAGTTGCATGAGGTTTCCATTCGTTTAATTTAAGTAGCTGGAGGGTAATTTTGACTTTTCCATTCATTTTTCCAATTTGACCTCTATTTTTCTAGTTGACTGTCAAAATACAAGGACTAATAAATATATTTTTAAAATGTCAAGGACAAAGTAATGTAATATATCAAAATACAGGGGTCAAATAGTAATTTACCGTACTTACAATAGTCTCTCTCTCAATTCCTCTGTTGTTGGAATTTTGTGATCAAGTGATAATTTAATGAATTTTTCCTTGAGAAGGAAATAAAAAATCTAATCCATTTTTAAGATTTTAAAGGTGTATTGAACTTGAGAATTTGAGCCTTTGGGTTTTTTTTAGGCTTTTGAAGTTTTCTTTTCTAGCAAAGGGCAAACACAAGAACTAGTGCTTACAAGGTCTACAATATCAACTTTAGTATTAGAAACTTTTTGAAAATATATGCTTGTAGAAGCTAACCTGCGTAATCTGCAAGCGTACGAAATTGTTTCAAGTAGTAAAATAAGTTATCGTCCTATAGAGATTGCAAACTAAGTATTGAAATCCTAAAAATCCTTGTTTGTTTAAACACTGAATTTTGGTTTTGAAATTAAGTAAAAATAAATTAAATTTAACAATCAAATAAAAAGCTAGGGTTCTTATTCTCAATTCAACTTTTTCTTAAAATAGATTAAATACCAAAGTCTAAGCTAATCTTAACTCAATTTGAAAGCATACTTAAAATCACAGATTTTCTTCTCAGATAAACCTATAATTAATTGAGTAAAATTAACACCAAGTTTTATAGCTCTCACTAACTAAGTGTTTCTTAAACCTAATTTTAAGTTCAACTTTTAATAAATATTAATCACTTAAGTGTTTCTCAACTAAATAAGCAACTAATAGGTTATTGTTGAATCCAATAAAACCTGTTTCTCAATCAAGTTCTAAAGTGTAAATTAAATCTAAGGGTGATCAAGCCTAGGATGACATTAAGCTCAACAATAACTAGAGAATTAAGTTTAAAGACTTAGATTCAATCATAATAAGCACATAGTTGTATTGAAATAAAAACCCTAAAGATCTATTTAGCTACTTATATTGAAAGGAAGAGAGCAAGATGAAGTAGAGATGAAAAAACTAATCATTATTATTTAAAAGAAAATAATAACAAAAGAGTTTAATAAAGAAAACCCCCTTTACTGCTTAACCAGCTTGCAAAAAAAGGTCTTGTTCCTTCAAAATTTCAAACTAATTCTCTAACTCAACGTGAATAAGAAATTGAATCAAAACCAACTTTGATTCTTAAGAAAAAATTAAGTAAAAATTCAGGAAAGGTTCAAGATTTTTTTTTCTCTTATGAAGGCCCCCTATTTATAGCCTTCAGCCTCCAATAACTCTGAGGTTTGTTACAATTCAAATCTCATAAAATCCCCCTAAATCAACAGCTCAAAATTTGAATTTAAAAAGTTGCTATAATAGTTTGCATAGCTACGTGCACCCAAGCACATGGTTGCGTAAGAACAGGCTTCTTTATGTTGAATCAGGTTACGTGGTTGCATAAGAACAGGCTTCTTTATGTTGAATCAGGTTACGTGGTTGCACAGCAGGGTGTGCATGATTGTGTTGGCTTTCTAGCACTCAGGCATGGCTATGTGCACTCAGCCATGGCTATGTGCACTTAGGCACATGGCTGCGCAGGAATATATTACTTTAAAACTTCATTTTTCTTCAAGGATTTTACATGTTGTAACCTTTATATCTTCATCTTGACTTGATCAAATTCCCAAAGATCTCCAAGACATACTACAATAAAAAATACACCAAGATTATCTTATTCAAATCAAAAATTAAAACAAACCTAACAATCCTAATAACTTAAACAATAATATGAAAAATAACTAAAAGATTTTAAAATTTAACTAAACATGCAACTAATTTATTATTAAACCATTAAGATAGAGTGTTTAAAACTAAAGTTTTTCACACTCATCAAATTCCCCACACTTGAGTCTTTGCTCGTCCTCAAGCAAAACATGAAAAACATCCTATTCATATAAAGAATCAAATTCATCAATTGGTTTTAACTTGACTAACCATTCTAATCTTCCTTTAATATAAAGTTTAAAAACCAAAAATTAAAACACTAACTCGAAGTCAAGGATGTAGCATTTACCATGTGAAAAGAAAACTCTTCCATTGAATTCATGAAAATGAACAATTAACACCAAAGAAAAATGAAAACAAGTAGAAATCTTTTCAACACTTAGCAAGTCTAAAATTCTACATATACAAAGCAACCATATAGCGATTTATTTATTTATTCAAAGTTTTCCCAATCTTAATATTCCCCACCTTTCTTGTACTACTCAGTATGGATACCTCCAAAAAGGGTGCTTTGGATACTCTTACTCTAAATTAGAGCATTAGAGTAGAAGGAGCATCAAAAATTTTAGAAATTTAAGATCATAAGTTCCTATTCATTTTCAATAACAAGTGCGTTTTATGGTCCATCTATTTTTTTATATAGAGATATGATATAGGCACCAAGATATACATATGAACTAGACTAGACTTAAGAGGTGAATTTAGATTTCTACTTACAAACCTTTTTCTCTAACATTAAGTATCCAAGTTCAATTATTCAATGAAATAGTAAGCATTAAATTCATTAAAAATAAAAAATCCTTAACCATAAATTATTCTTCTAATTTATAAGCTAAAACCAAACATTAAAGGAAGATTATCATAGTTACTCAAGAAAACCATATTTGATGAAACAAACTCTACATATGAGTAGGTGCAAAAACCCAAATGAAATGCATGAACAAAAATAACTAAATAATTTTTTTTATAAAGCATTTTAACTAAGGCATGAGATGATGAAACATCTTACACCAAAGCTAAGAAATTTATTAAATTAAAAAGAAATAATACAAGAGTAGATGATATAACCTCAAAGGCTAAAAACACAATAAAGAAACTAAACAGCTAAGAAAGATAGCCTAATGTATCTTAACAAAACTAACAGGGACAATAAAAGAGCCGAAAGACACACCATTGAACAAAAATAAACATGAACCAATAATTATTTAGATGATTGTGATACTTACCTTGTTTGAGGTCGATTAACCGTTAGCACAGATGCCACTTTTTATTTTCCCTTCTTCTTTTTTTTTCAATGGCCACTTGCCATTTATCTTCAGCGAGATCAGCCCATGACTGCTGAGAAACAACCACCATCTCAAATTATGCTCTTAACTGATTATCCGAAAGCTTGTTGCTGGAGGTGGAAATGAAATCATCTTCCAGCAGAGCCTCCTTATTGCCAGGAGAATCAATGCCATTATCATTAGTTGCTACAGGTTCTTCTTGCTCCACTGCATCGGCCCAAGATTATGTGTTAATATGTTCTAGATTTGCCATAGCCTGAGGAAGAGAATCCGGTGATGAGTCTGGAATTAATTCTTGCAAAGAATTTGGATTCTCCTAGTTAGCAATCTAAAAAGTGCCATGGTTTGCTCGAATAGTGTGAAGATGAATTTCTGAGATAACCAGCTAAATATTATTTTGAGTCTTTATCCCGAAGACATTCTGACAAGGAAGCTCAGTAATTGCATCTATTTGATTATTGGCTATAGTCGGATTTGTTTTTGGCCTCCATACCTTAGGAGAATGAGAACGAGGTTTACAACGTTCCCGCGACTGATGAGATTTGTCGTTCTTTGAACGAGGTTTAATCTGCTTATTCGATTTCTTCAGTCGGCAGAATTAATATCATGCCCAATAGATTGACACATGCTGCAAAACAAGGGTAGATTTTCATAAGATATATCAACATCAAAAATTAAACCCCGACAATCTAAGAACAACTGATATTGCAAAGATGAAGATAAGTCAATTTCAATCAGAATGCGAGCGTAATGGCTGAGATCTCCCTCAAGAGTAGTTTTGTTAATGCGAACATGAGTGCCTATATTGTTGGCAATATCACATAGAATTTTAGAATCCCATAACTCCCAGGGCAGTCGATAAATATGGGTCTATATCTGAGTTATGGTCATCTTCTCCTTGAAAGGGTCAAAACCAAGAGACCATTGTCAAAGGCGTAAAGAGCCAGGCTTCAAGAAAAAAGAACTATGACTCCACACTATCTTTTTATCCTGAGCTGAATAAAGCAAGATGTGATAAAATCCACTCCCAAGAGAGATCAGTCTCCATTTCTTTTTTATAGCCCAAATTGAAGATAACTTTTCTTTCAAGTTTGAAAGGGACCAAGGAGAAACACCCTTGGAAAGAATTATCTGACCAATTAGCGAACATTAACACAGTGCCAAGCACTTCTAATAAATATTTGAATTCATCTTAACCGTCTACAAGTTTCAAACTTTACAGTTCCTAGAAGGCTTAATTGGTTGATTGAAAATAGGCAAGACTGGCTCGTCAGCAACCACAACTGCATAAGATTTTTATTTAGGAACATTATCCTGAATCAGTCCTGAAGAATTATCTAAAGAAGAGGAAAAATTTTTCAATGAAAATAGGTTTGAGTGGCTAAAGAACTGGTCATCTGATGGATAAATCTGCTGGAGAAGGGCTTTGGAGGAACATTCAGGCGACATGATGCCCAATCAAGCTAGATCAAATAAAAATCCAAATGCCTATCACAAATAATATAACTAAAAAATTAAAAAATGCAAATAAATAACAAATAAAACTAAAAGAAATAAATTGGTGCACTCCCTCATTTGGATGCACTTGAAGGTGAGGTAAACGGAATGATGAATTTTGTTATAGCCTCTCATGGTCCCTTTTGCCTTTTTTTTTGAAAAATTTATTGTTTAAGCTCTTCTATTTGGGCTTAAAACTTTTCCACTCTTTCCTCACATCTTCTTTCAAATTTTCCATATCATTTAACAAGCTTACAATCATGTTAAATTCAAAATTTCAAATCGAAAATCAAAAACTAAAATTAAAAGTTTTTAATTTCTCCCCCCAACTTAAAATTCGCAATTTACTCATTATAGCAAATGGGAAAACTTTTGAAGCTTTTTTTGACAAGCAGGTTGCATGGTTGTGCACCTCAACATGCACAATTGTGCACCCTACTCTCTCCCACATCCTAAACTTGTAGAGCATAGTTGTGCATGAAAATTTAGCCCTTGAATAAAATAGAATCAGCCAAATAATTATTCATCAAAGTTGTACCTATTTGTCTAAGCTTTCCATAGCACTTTGAATCACCTAAATTGGACCTATGTATCTCAAGATATCACTAAAATACTAAGAGTTATGCAATTTAAAATTAAAGTTACATATGCTGACTTCGACTCATGATTTCAAAACCCAAATGAACTCAAATTTTGACAAGTAAGATTAATTCAGAAAGATCAAGATGTCTAATTCAATTTTCTAGCAGACCTCTTTCTTGTTATGAAACTCTAAGGCTATCAAAATCTTCACCGAATCTCAGAGATCAAATCAGCCCCTCTTCTTCATTTCTTGAAAAACAATTACTAAGGGGAAAAATCATGAGTTTTTAAACTAAATGAAGAAAGAAACTTAAATAAGAAATCAAATTAAATAAAATAAAAGGCATGGTTGAGCCCCCAAGAAGTGCTCTTTTTAAGGTCCATGAGCTAGACCATCGCCATGACTTTAAAGTCAGTAAGGAACATACTCCCCATAAGTACGAGCGTCCTTCACTTTTGACCTCCATATTGTGTACTTTCTTTTCTTTTCAACATTAGAGTCAACACCCTTTCACTATGAAATAAGTGAATTTGAAGGTGGTTTTGCATTATAGGGGGGTTATGGCTTTTGAGTTTAAAGGTAGTTCACATTAGGTCACTAGGTTTTGATATTTGAGAGACCCTTCTTCTTCAAAAGAATTTACTTGTAAACACTTCTCTGTATCCTCCAAATCATAAGATTTTGCCACTCTCCCTCATTGGACTTTATTCACACTATTATCAACCACATTAACTCTCATACAATTATCCTTTTTAAAAGGATGCTTCATATATTGGTACATATCAAACTTACAACTTTTTTCACCAACTCTCAATGTAAGAGGTCTGTTATACACATCAATGATAGCTTTTGTAGTGTACATGAAAGTTATACCAAGGATCAAAGGAATATTCTCATCTTCCTCAAAGTCAAGTACCACAAAAACTACTGGAAAGAAAAACTTTCCTACCTTCACTAACACATTCTTCACTACACCTTTTGGCTTCTTGATAGCTCTATCTGCAAGCTGTAAACAAATGTTGGTAGCCTTCACTTCACCTAATCCAAGCTTCATGTAAATAGATAGAGGTATCAAATTAATAGAAGCATATGAATCACAAATAGCTTTTTAAAAATTAAAATTTCTAATAGAGCAAGGTATGGTAAGACTCCTTGGACATTTACGCTTTAATGGAAGCTTGCTTGAAACTATGGCACTACACTTTATATTAAGAGTGATAGTTCCAAAATTTTATGGCTTTTTCTTACTAGAGATAAGCTCCTTTAAGAATTTTATATATTTGGGCATTTGAGCTATAGCTTTGACTAAAGGTATATTTATGTGTAGGTCTGTGAATATATCCAAAAACTTTGTAAACTATTGAATATGCTCTTGCTTCTCTAGTCTCTATGGAAATGGCATTGGTGGTTTATAAGGCTTTAATTCTTTCTTTTAATCCTCCTTCACCCTCAACTTAAGTATTCACCGTTTGCTTTGGTTCTATTCCACTCCTTAAAGTGATTGCTTTCGCATATTCCTTAGGATTCTTCTATGTATTGCTAGGAAGAGTGCCTTGATTCCTTATGGAAAGAGAGTTGGCTAATTGTCCCATTTTCATCTCCAAATTATGGATCGAGGATGAATAATTTATGAACATGACTTGATTATCTTGATGCATATGCTCAAATCCCCCTTCAAGCCTTTTTATTGCCTCATCTTGTTGGTTTATCTTGGTTGCCATTATATCTATAAATTTCTCCATTTTACTTTCCAAAGAAGATGATGAAAATTAAGCTTTCTCTTGCTAAAAATGAGGTTAATTTTAATGATAAGCATTTTGACCTCCAAAACTTGGTGGAACTTATGGTCTCCACTGATTATTTTCTTGGTTACTCTATGAAAAGTTTGGATGGTTCCTCCAACTTGGGTTGTACTTGTTACCATGTACTACATTTTATTGTTAACCATTATTGAAGTTAATCACATAATTGATATTTTCCATAGAAAACCCTTGTATCAATTGACACTCTATAGTAGGATGACCTCTTTGACACAGTTCATAAGAGGACAACAATGAAGATGTAGAAACTGCATTAATACTCATCTTGTCCATCCTTTTTATTAAAGCAACCAACTTTGCATTCACCATGGTTAAAAAATCAACTTTAATTGACCCTTCTTTCTTTGAAATGGTTCTCTCATTAGACCAGAGGCTTTGTGTGTTAGCCATTTTCTCAAAAAGGTCTAAATCATCTTCCAGTGTCTTTGACATAATGGTTCTTCATCTGATGCATCTATGTTCACTCTGACTATTAGATTAATTCCTTTGTAGAATGACTAAACCAAATCCCATGAAGGAATCAACTGAGGTGGACACTTGATATAATGCAAATATGCATAGCTATTTAGTATAGTTTGGTGTTATTTTCATATAGTTTTTGTTATGTTTCTATGTTTATTTGATTATGTATTTGTTATTTTTATTTCTAAGTATTGTTATTTGTTGTTTTTGTGTTTATTACATGTTTTTAGCCTTGATTAGTGCTTAAAAAGAAGTTTTGGACTTGTAGGAAAGAGGAGTGAGTCTTGACAAGTCGTCCATGTCTTCACGAGTCGTCCACACTTGCTGAGTCGTCACCTTTCCTTGCTGTGACGAGTCGTCAACCTTCCTGAATTTCAAGAGTTGCGATTTTTGAGCTTTGAGCAGTTTTCTTGTTTTGAGGATAATTT
>CATIWM010274011.1:0-28310 GCA_949671775.1 Mallotus repandus
TTGTAATAGCCCCATTAGTGGGAATATAGTGAAATCTTTATTTTTCCTGCACTTTAAAATCAATTAGTAAATTAGGTTTATTTGGTAAATTTTAATTAAAATCAATGGTGGCTTTAGATTAATTTAGGTTGCATGTAATTAGGGAGTAAGATAGTAATTCATAAAATAATTCTAAATGAACACAAGACTAAAAGAAGTTAATATTCCGTATCCAGAACTCCTGGTTGTGGTGCTAGCTTGTATTAGGGAATCGAGTTACCACCACTTTCGATTTGTCCCAGTTATTACCCTGGGTGGTGACTCCTCATCTCCACGCCATGTCTTTGTGACAGTGGTTAGTGTGTTCCCTAGAGCCCTGAGCTCAAACAGTGTCAGTTGTAATAAACTTGGGCGCGCGCTAAATCCCGCCGTCTACACTCCTTATAAAAATTCATCCTCGAATTTTAAATACAAAAAGGAGTACAAGATTTTCATAAATGAAAAAGATAGGGATATGCCACTTGCTTCACTGCCTCGGTCTCCCACGTGCAATCTTCCATCGTATTGTTGCTCCACATCACTTTCACCATCGAAATTTCTTTAGTACGGAGCTGTCGAACTTGTCGATCCACTATTGCCACTGGGTACTCTTCATACGCCAAATCTTTGTTAAGCTCCACCATCTGAAGCTGAAGAACATGCGAAGGATCGAGAACATACTTCCTTAACATCAAGATGTGAAACACTAGGTGAATTTGTGACAGCTCTGGCGGTAACACCAATCGATACGCCACTTCACCAACTCTCGGTCGAATCTCGAAGGGTCCGATCTATCTTGGAGCTAACTTACCCTTCTTACCAAACCTCATCACTCCCTTCATTGGAGACACTTTAAGAAACACCAAGTCTCCAACAAAGAATGACACATCCTTTCTTTTAGGGTCTGCATAGCTCTTTTGTATGTTGAAGGCTGTCTTTAGTCTCTGCTAAATGATGGGTACCTTTTTAGAAGTCACTTGCACCAATTCCAGTCCTATCAACTATCTCTCGGCAATTTCCCAACATAAAGGCGATCTGCACTTTCTTCCATACAATGGTTCATACGGTGCCATTTCAATACTTGCATGATAACTGCTGTTATATGTAAATTCAATCAATGGCAAGTGTGTGTCCCATTGACCACCAAAATCCATCACACACATCCGAAGCATATCCTCTAAATTCTAAATGGTCCTTTTAGACTGACCATCAGTTTGAGGATGAAAAGCTGTGCTGAAGTCCAACCTTGTACCCAAAGCCTTATGTAATTCTTGCCAAAAGACTGAAGTAAATGTGGCTCCTCTATCAGACACTATACTCACTGGTACTCTATGAAGACAAACAATTTGGTTAACATACAATCTTGTTAACCTGTCAGTAGAGTACGCCTTCTTAATTGGCAAAAAGTGAGCTGACTTTGTCAATCTGTCAACTATCACCCAGATAGCATTATATCCACTTGGTGTATGAGGTAAACCACCTATAAAATTCACAGCAATCATATCCCACTTCCACTCTGGGATGGGCAACTGCTGTAATAATCCAGAAGGCCTCTAATGTTCTAACTTCACCTGCTAACAATTAAGACACTTGGACACAAATTCTATAATATCTCTCTTCATCCCATTCCACCAATATGTATCTTTCAAATCATGATACATCTTGATAGAACCTGGATAAATACTATAAGCAAAAAAATGGGCTTCCTCCATAATCTCCTTTCTTAATTAATCCATATCTGGTACACATAGCATTGAGCCCAAACACAATGTGCCTTCACTGTCAATTACAAAGTCTCTAGATTGACCTTGTAGCACTTCAAATATAATCTTCTGCAACTGAGGATCTCTTCTCTGAGCTTCTTTAACTCTATCCAAGTACACTGAGTGTACTCTAAACTGAGCTAAAAGACATTTCTTGGTTTTCTTCCACTACAATCCTTGATCAATCAGTTCATGTAATTCCTTAATGATTCACCTCTTTTCTGTGCTAATGTGTGTAAGACTGCCTACTGACTTTCTAGTCAGTGTGTCAGCCACCACGTTTGCTTTACCAGGATGGTAAAGGATAGAGCAATAGTAATCTTTCAGAAGTTCCATCCATCTCCTTTGTCTCAAATTCAAGTCTCTCTGCTGAAAGATATACTTTGAGCTCTTGTGGTCAGTGTATATCTCGCAAGTCACACCATATAAATAATGCCTCCATATCTTCAAAGCAAACACCACAGATGCCATTTCCAAATCATGCGTGGGGTAGTTCTGCTCGTGCTTCTTTAACTGATGTGAAGCATAAGCAACTACTCTCCCATTCTGCATCAATACAGACCCCAGTCCTACTTAAGAAGCATCACAGTACATTGTATACCCTTCACTCCCTGAAGGTAAAGTCAATACTAGAGCTAACATCAATAAGTCCTTAAGCAACTAGAAGTGCTCTTCACATCTATCAGTCCAAAAAAATTTGACATTCTTCTGAGTTAGCCCTGTTAAAGGCATTGCAATCTTGGAGAAATCCTTCACAAATCTCTTGTAATAGCCTGCTAAACCTAGAAAATTTCTCACTTCTGTGACTGTTGTAGGAATCGGCCATTCTGCAACTGTTTTAATCTTCTTGGGATCCACTTAAATGCAATCTTTGGATACCACGTGGCCTGAGAATGCCACTTGACCTAACCAAAACTCGCATTTCAAAAATTTAGCATACAATTAATGATCCCTCAAAGTCTGAAGCACAAACCTTAAATGCCTTGCATGCTCCTCCTTACTCCTTGAATAGACCAAGATATCATTAATAAAGACAATCATAAATCAGTCCAAGTATGGCCTAAATACCCAATTCATCTAGTCCATAAAAGTTGCCGGGGCATTAGTCAACCCAAAGGACATCACCGAAAATTCATAATGGCCATATCTTGTCCGAAATGTAGTCTTAGGTATATCTTCATTTCTAATCATCAATTGATGATACCCTGACCTCAAATCAATCTCAGAAAAGTACTGAACTCCTTGAAGTTGGTCAAATAAGTCATCAATCCTTCGGAGAGGATATTTGTTCTAGATGGTGACCTTGTTGAACTGTCTATAGTCGATACAAAGTCGAAGACTACCATCTTTCTTCTTCACAAACAACACCAGTGCACCCCAAGGAGATGTGCTAGGTCTGATAAAACCCTTATCAAGTAGCTCCTATAATTACTCATAAAGCTCTTTCAACTCTACAGGTGCCATTCTGTAAGGTGGCATAGAGATAGGATCCATACCAAGTACAACATTGATATAGAATTCTATCTCTCTATCTGGTGGCAATCTTGGCAATTCTTCAGAGAAAACATTAGGAAATTCACACACTACTGGCACCTTTTCAATTGCTCTTATGTCCACCTTTGTATCTCTGACCACAGCTAAATAGCCTTTACATCCTCTACTAAGCATCTTTCTAACTGTGATTGTAGAAATAAGATTCTGAGGCATTGAACTCTTATCACCTCTGAATAGAAACTCTTCATCATTAGGGATTTTGAAAATCACTACCTTCTCTTGACAATCCAACGTGGCATAATGTCGAGCTAACCAATCCATCCCTAAGATCACATCGAAGTCAATCACATCCAATAATACTGAGTCTGCCAGCAAGTCTCTACCTTCCACCAACACAGGACAAGATGGAAAGAATATATCTGTCTCTAACTCGTCACTAAGTGGAGTCACTACAGATAAGGGAAACAACAACTTGGATGGTTTCCACTCCATCCTCGAAGCAAAGACAAGTGAAACAAAAGAATGTGATGCACCAGGATTAAATAAAACTCTAGCCTCAAAAGAGCACACCGAGAGAGTACCTGCTACAACCGCATTAGATGCCTAAACATCCTAAGGAGTCAAAGTGAACACCCTAGCTTGTCCATGGCCAACCTATTGAGAACTGGAAGGCTGAGTGAATACTCTACCACTTGGTCTACCCCCAAATCTGCCTCTTAAACGTCAGCCCTGCTAGCCCACAAACTGAGTCGGCCTCTGGTGAGGGTACATAGGTGCCTGATAGGGCTGCTGCACCTGTTGAAATGGTTGAGCAACTGATGACGAAGATCCTTGGGAAAAAGAAGATTGATACCCGGAGTTAGGAAAAGCTCTGGCGAGATGTCCAATCTACCCACACCTAAAGCAGGCTTCAATAAACAAATGGCATGGTCCCTGATGTACTTGGCCACAAGTAGGGCATGTACTGGGCCCCGAGCCTGAACTACCACGTCCTGAGCTCTGACTGCTACTACCACTACTGGCTCTAGATCTGAATCTCAGAGGTCTGTTGCTCCATCTGCTGTGTTGGCTAGTCCTATGCGCCCGACTACTCTGATAACCTTATTGTGAAGTGCTCACAGTTTGAAACCAAAATTGCCCATCTGAAACACAGGCTACTGAATCCTTTGTGTCATCATTACTCCACTGCTACTGCTCGTATAGGGGTCAAAAATAGTGCCATGCATAATATGGAGCCTCTCAAGCTATCGAGCCTCCATAATCACATCGTCCAATGTCTGGCCTGTAGTCTGGATGCTGATGCAGGCTGCACCTAAGCCCATCACAAACAACTCTACTGCTCTCCTGTTGTCCTGCATCACATCTAGTGCTTGACAACCCAGTCTGAGGAACTCATGGGTGTAGTCTGCCACTGACCTACCACCTTTACTTATATGTAGTAGCTGCCATCTGAAGTTATCCCTCATTGATACTGGACAAAAGTACCTCAAAAATTGTTCCTTAAACTCCAACCAAGTCATTATGGTCATGCGGGGTTGGATGGACTACATGAACCAATCTTGAGCTGCGGTCTGAACAGACAACTCCACAATAATAATTCACTGATAATCTGTGTAGCCTGTCCGAGTCCTAGCCTCAATGGTATTAAGAAAATCCAATGCATCTCATGTGCCATCAAAATAAACTCTTCCCACTCTGGAGTACAGTAATGCCACATCTACATCAGACATCCCTTGATTCCTCTGCTGAAGCATCTGCTGAACTAAAGGCATTACTTGATTTAGAGCTGCCAAGCCTTGGTTAATTCCTGCCATTCCAACTGCAAAAGCTGCAAGATCAACCTCAGGAACTCCTTGTTCTACATGCTGCTCTTCTTCTTGCATCTGAGCTGCGTCTGCTCTCTGTCTGCCTCTACCTTTACCCCTACGACGATGAGCAGAGGGAGGAATCTCATCATGTATGGACTGCTCATCATTATCATATGACGCCTTGACAGCAGGAGCATTCCGTGCTCTCTTTCTCATTCTAAAAAGACAAAATCAAACGAATTCAAAACACAACAAGAACATACACAACACGGAAGCCTAGAAGCAATGAGGATAACATTGACATTTATCAGCCTAATTACTACAATAGCTCAAGAAAAACACAACTCAAAGACCATTAGAGCCGAAAATAAAACAATGGCTCTAATACCAACTTTGTTACGACCCGAACCGAAGGTTCATAACCGACACTAGGGAATGGGGATACATAAGGTAACCGAATCCCGTAGCAAGCCTTAAAATATTTTCGCAGAATAAACAATACATTTAACGATAAAATAATAAATGCACAATATTAAAATCATAAAACAATATTCTTTAAATACAATATCATTCAAATATAATATTTAAAAGTCAGATACAAACAGAATACCAATAATACATATTTTTAATTTAACTACTGCGGTGTCTAGAATTTAATTACTCAGAACACAATCAAATTAACATATACAATGCAGCCGGTGAAGAATGAACTTGGCGCAAGATAGAGGCACTAGAAGACTGACAATGAGGTCCTGAAAAAAATAAATTTATGGGAATCAGACCTCACTGAGTGAATCAATTTTATAAAATGCATGTTAATTTTAAAAACCATTTATTAAAATCCTTTTTAAAATAAAAATAATTATAATTATTAAAATCACTTACTTTTCTCGATAATATTCATATCAAGTCTCTTTAAACCATTAAAATATTTATTTTTTGTGGAAATCGGTGGAACCCTAAACCATTATTCTAATAGCCTTTCGGCTCTCTTAATCCAAGTGACTGTCGTCCCGAGAGCAAAGTGTCAACCGAGTTACTACCATTGTCATTTCACTTATTCCATATTGGATGTCCCGCGAGCAATGCATCAACTGAGTTACATCCCTTTTTCATTTCATTTGCGGCCTGAGAGCAATGCATCAACCGAGCTCTAATCATTTACATATATATATATATCATATACTAAAATATTACTCGTGCACACGTGGTCCTAGTGATACCCACTAGGTAGCACATTCTACCAATATCTCCAAATCAATTTGGATAAAAAATATTTAAATCAAATAAATAAATAAATAATTCATCAAATAATGAATAAATAAGCAATTAAATCAATAATATTTTTTACTAATAATTTATCTTTTAAACATGTTTTATTTTAATTAATAGAAAATTTCACTTAAGCACACACAATACACATCTTATAAAATCAACTCACAAGTTGAGCGTGTCGGGCGACGCGTTCTCTGCTGCCTTGGTGCTATTGCTCGAGCCCCGAAGTTCTCTAAAATAAATAAATTATTTATTTAAAATACGTTCGTAAAATAAAATAAATAAATTCATGAAAAATTCTGGGAAATATGAAAATTAAAGGAATGACGAAACTAACTCGATCTAAGACACAATGCTAAACAGACTCAGAATTACGACATAGGTCGATGTCATGCTTTATGAAAAATCTATCAAAAATTCGACAAAGTCTCCCTTGTAAAACAGACAACCCTCTACTAAAAGTAGAGTCGACCCTGCAAAAAAACACACTTCAAAAATTCTACACAAAACCACACTTGGGTCGGACTCCCAAACTATACATAATTCTGATCGAGTTCCAAATTCACAACAATCAATAAAATAATATAATTTTTCGAAAATCATAAAATCTTATTTAAATACCACAATTCAAATTATTTCCACAATAAAATATAAAATATATTTATTTTCAAATAAATACTAAAATTCTAGCTTGTATTTAAATTTTCATTAATAAACATATATAATTCATATAATTAAATTAACATTTATTGCAAATAATCATTTAAATTATTTAAATACATTATAAAATTAGCAAATAACTCATTTAGGCTTAAAATAATAAATAACTTATTATTTATATACTTTTCTGAAAATTACTAATAATTAGCTAAAAATAGGAAATAATTCATAAAAATTATTTTTATACTATTTATTACTCAAATACTGTCTAAAACATATTAATTAATAATAATTTCAACTAAAATATAAAATTCACTAATTTTTCCAAAAATTCAATTTTCACATAAACATTCAAAAATTTATAATAAAAATTCTATACATAATTTTAATAAAATTTCTTCACAAAACTTTCTCAAAAAAATTAGTAGAATTTATTAAAAATATATTCATCCTTAGACTGGAACGATACCAGAACAGTAACTCCGATCACCGGAAATAGTACAAATTTCAAAAAAATTTCAGAAAAATAAATAAAAATCATCAATAGGTAGCTCATAACCTATACAACAAATATTTCTAAAGCACCAACACCTAAAAAAAGATTACCGGCTAAGGACGCCGAAAAAGTCATCGGTCATGGAAGAGAAGAAAATCAGCCGAACCGAACTGAATCGAGAGACAAGAGGACGGTTGCTGGATGGCGACAGTGGTTGCCTGGCAGGCACAGTGGCAGGCTGCTAGTGGCCAAAAATGGTAGAAAGGAAAGAACAAGGAAGAAGAAAAGAAGAAGAAAGAAAGAAGAAAGAAAAAAAATTCTTACTGCACGTTTTTTTTTTGCCACTGTCCTTTTTTTAAATAATAATAATAATAATAATAGAATACTAACAAAAAAATCAAATTTAGCTCTCTTAACCTTAAAATATACACAATAAAACAATTTATTAAAATAAAATTAACACACTTTTATAAATAATAATTAAAAAAACTCTCATTTCCAATTATTCAAATTTAATTTCACAAAATAATAATCTTAATATTAATAAAATATTTATTAACACTGCAAGTCTAGAAAATATATTTTAATATTTTTAAAATAAATTCGGGTATTTACAATTTTCATATTCATTTCACATGTATCCGGGGCCGGATTATTTCCCATACATTCCAAATTTACAAAACCCACCAACTGTAAGTGAGTCAAGAAAAAATATTGATTCCGGCACCAATGGAGAGAATGAAACACAAACAGATTCAATTTTGGACTCCCAAAAACCACCATATTCAACTCAGCAAGAGTTCAAAAATGTTACCCTCACCAATGAACTAGTGAAAGAAATTGATGGCAAACGTGCTCTATGGAGCATTGATGATGACAAGCTACTTGCAAGTTCTTGGCTCACAATTTCAAGCGACAGCATTACTGGTAACTCCTAAAGTAAAAAGACTTTCTGGAAACAAGTCAACGACTACTTCAATGAAAATCGCAAATTTGGACTAGCAAGAAAGGACAATGCTGGGAAGTTACATTTGCATTGGTTGAGTCTAATGGTTAATGAATTCAACCAATACTATAACAGATTGGTTGGAGAAAATCATAGTGGGTGGAATAATGACTAGTTCAAACAACATGCCCATGAGTTTTTCAAGCAGAATAATAAGAAGCATTTTATACATGAGCATGTGTGGGTAATGCTAAAAGATGATTTGAAGTGGAAAAAAATCCATTGCAGCATTTTTATAAAAAAACTAAGGACTAATGAAAATGGGGCGTACACTTCTTCATCCAATGTAGATACAAGTCTTGACATTGATGACAATGAAGTCAAAGTTCTTCCTATTGGTCAAAAACAAGCAAAGAAGGGAAAGAGAAAGGGAAAGTCAAAGGTGAATAAAGAAAACAAGAATGATGAACTTGAGAAAATTCGAAACATGTTAAAAGCATATAAAGAAGAAAAAATTCAAGCTAAGGATAATTTAGCAAATAAGTTGGAGAATTTTAATTTTAGAAGTAACTATGAAATCTTGCTCAAGGATATAAAAGGAATGACTGAGCAACAGCTTCAAATTCATGAGCATATGTGTTCAATCCTTAAAGCTAAATATAACATCCCTTAGTTCAATTTTAATATTAATTATTTTTAGTAGTTACAATTTCATGTAGTTTTATTTAAAGTCAAACTTTAGTTATAATTTAATGTAGTTTTATTTGTAATTTTAACTTTATGTGTAATTTTATGTTATTTTATTTTAAATAAGTCAGTAGAATCTAGTTGTTGGAAAAGTAGTCGCTGTAATACAACTAGTCGTTATAAAACTAGTCGTTGTAAAACTAGTCGTTGTAAAACTAGCAGTTGTAAAACTAGTTGTTGGGAAAATGTAACACTCTGTGTATATGTGTGTGTGTGTATGTGTGTGTGTGTGTGTATATATATATATTAGTCAGCCTCCATATTGTAAAACAACATATAATCAAACTCCAAAATGTCTCAATATCCTGATCCCTCACTTATAGAAGAAATAAAAAAAAAATAGTCGATGAAATGAAGGACGATAGTGATGAGCAAATTAAGATGTTGCTAGAACAGTCACAACGGAAAATGAAAGGTGAAAGTTCAAATGTTTATCAATAGAAGCGGAGGTATTTTGATCGAGAGTGTGAAGTCAGCCATGTTTGACTTTTCAATGACTATTTCTCGAACAAACCTGTTTATCCTTCAAATATATTTTGTCGAAAGTTTTGAATGAGAAAAGAGTTATTCCTCATATTGTGCAATCTATTGAAAATCATTCAGAATATTTTCATTTGAAAGTTGATGCAGTCTAAAAAAATGGACTTTCTGCACTTAAAAAATGCACTGCAAATATTCGATAGTTATCATATGGAGCACCGGCTAACCATTATGATGAGTATATTAAAATTGGTAAAACTACTATAATCAAGTGATTATCCTAGTTTTTTCAATGTATTATTGAGATTTATGGAGCACAATACTTGAGAAGGCCAAATAGTAATGATGTTGAACGTACACTTCAATTGCATGAAGAGCGACATGGCTTTCTTAGAATGCTGGGTAGCATTAATTACATGCACTGGCAGTGGCATAATTGCCCAGTTGCTTGGAAAGGTCCATTTACTCGAGGTGATCAAGGTGTTCCCACAATAATACTAGAAGCAATTGCATCAACAGACCTATGGATATGGCATGCATTTTTTGGTGTTGCAGGGTCTAACAATGACATCAATGTGCTCAACCAATCTGTATTATTTAACGACTGCATGGATACACTCCCGATGTTCAATTTACAGTTAATGGAACACTATATTGAAAAGGGTACTATCTAGCAAATGGAATATATCCTGAGTGGGCAAAGTTAAAAGTTTCACATGTCTAAAAGATCCAAAGAGAATGATGTTTAAGTAAATGTAGGAGGCTGCAAGGAAAGACGTTAAGTAAGCATTTAAAGTGCTTCAATTACGTTGGGCAATTATACGTGGCCCGACTCGCTTTTAGCATAGAAACAAACTAAAAAATATAATGTATACATGCATCATATTACATATTATGATTGTCGAGGATGAATGAGATGAAATAACAAACTAGAATGATGATGATAAATAGCCTACAATCCCTATGAGCACAGGTTCTGTTGAGGAATTTCAAAATTACCTTTAAAGGAACGCAGAACTACATGATCGTGAAGTCCACCATCAACTACGATCAGACTTGGTTAAGCATATTTGGGAACGATTTGGGGCAATAACAATTAAAATTAGTGTTTTTAATTTTATTATTTATATTTGTATTTTGAAAAAATTATGTCGTGTATTATCAAGATTGAATCAAATGTTAGTTTTAATTAAAGTTGATTATGTACTTTTCAAAAATTAATAAAAAAATTTAAAATTATTAAAATATTTTAAGTAAGAAGTTTTTAATTATTTTATATTAAAATTTTTATTTTTTTTACAAAAATATTAGCAATTATATGTCTTAATATTCCTTAATATTATTTTAGTCTATAAATATAATTATTTTTTTTAAATATGTAAAGGGATTATTAAAATAAATATATGATTTTATAGTAGATTTAGGCTATTACATTTTTTTTAGTATAATCCATAGTAAACAAAAGTGTAATGAATGAGGGGATAATAAAGTGATGATGTGGCATGTCTATTATACTCTAAAGAATGTAAACAAATGTAAATACTCTAACAAATAATGACAAAATCCCATAATGTGGTCTAATAAGATGATATGGCTGCTGACATTTCTTAATACATCTGACAAGAAGAAAAAAATTAAACAAATGAATAATTGAGTCAATTGCCCTTGCCTTACCCATGGAAAAGCTTAACGATATGTTTGGGTTGTTTACAAAAGGTTAAGGAGGGGAAAGTAAGGGAGGGGTAAAATGTCGTACTTGTTTGGTTGGAGAATTTTTTAGGGGTAAGCCTTATCCCTTATTCACCCTCAAATCTCACTTTTTCTTACACCCCAAATCGGGATGTAAGGAGGGTAAAGCAAGAATTATAGTTATAGGAATAGTATATTGATGTTTTTATCCTTTTAAAATTTATAATTTTCTCTCTAATAAAGGCTATTATTGTAATTTTTTTATTTACCTTCCCCTCCTTAAATGAAACTCCATCCAAACAATTTTAAAAGTTTTCCTTACCCTTACTTCCCCTTATCCTTACTTACCCTTCCTTACCTTTCCTTAATTAACCACCACCTCACCCCATCTAAACATAGCGTAAAGCTTGAAGCGCTACCCATTCATCTTCTTTTGCAAACCCACTTTCTAATTCTAAAACATGAAGCAAACGGTTCAAAAGCAAAAAGGATGAAGATGAAGTTGTTGGGTAATTACTACTTGAAGGGCTGCACCTGCATTTTCTTTGTAGACCCACTTTCTAATTCTAAAACATGAAACAAATGATTCGAAAGCTCTTCATCCTCTACAATTAAATTACAGTTGCTATCTTTTCCTTCGTTTCCAAAGAGCTTAAATATGAGTAATTGAACCAGCACATGGCCAACACTCTAAGCTGCAACTATCATCACATCTTACCATCCTTCAAAAGCAACAGGAGAAACGAGTCCATAGCTGTTAGTTCTTTGACCTTGAGCTACCAATCTATAACCAAGTTATCATGTTCCTCGACTCATCTCGAACTGCTTCTCTTTAAAAAGCCAATGCCGCCATCTTGATGAACGCCACTATCATCACATCTTTATTAAACTGCTTCTCTCTATCCCAACCTTCTCTACTCTGGTTCAAACGACAATGTCTTGAAGAAGGAAACTTTATTAAAATCTCATTGTCCTTTGCTAAAATCGAATCGACAGGCTTTGAGTTTTGAGCTTGCTTTTAGTTAAGTTTGGAGTTTGATATTTGACTTAAATTTTTTTTTTTTCCATTTGGACCTTAATTTTTAAAAAATTGTTATATTATATTATATTAAATCCTCATCTAAGGAATTGTTGTAATTAAATTTTAAAAACTAAATAAAATTTTAACTTTAACATTAATTAATAAAAATTAGTTTTAATAACACTTAAAAATGATGAAATTACTTTTAAAATATACATATATGATTTTTATTAAATTTTTATTAAATTTTTAGAATTTTTAAGTTTATAAAAACCATTTTTAAATATTTTTTGAAAATTTTAAAAAATTAATAATAGTTTTTATAGATCTAAAAAAAAGAATTAATAAAAAAATTTAAATTTTTCTATACACTTAATAATTTTTTAAAAATTTTAAAATTTTCTATAAATTTTAAAATTTTATAAAGTTATTATGTTATAGAAAATTTTTAATTCTTTTTTTATAAATATATACTGCTTGATTCTAAAATTTTTAAATTTTTAGAGCTACAAAAAAAATATTTTTTAACTCTTTTTAAATTTTAAAAAAATATAAAAATATATTTCTATAAACTTAAATTTTTTTAAAAAATTTTAAAACTTCATAAATATTTATTTTGAAAGTAATTTCATCAATTTGCAATGCTATTCAAGTTAATTTTTATTTATTAACGTTAAAGTTAATTTTTTTTTTTAGAATTTAATTATAATAGTTTTTGGAAAAATGGTCTATTTAATTTAATTTTCAAAAATTAAGGTCCAAATTGGACCAAAAAAAAGAAGATCAAATATAAACATTGAGGTAAAGTTGAGGATGCAATTTGTGTATTATCCCTTTAATCAATGAATATCATTCTGAACAACAGATTGTGCAAGTAAATTTGAGATGTTGGGTGATTTTCTAATACTTTTATGGTGTTTTAAAGGCTTTGTTTATTTTATTTTTTTTGGAAGTGGAAATAAGACTAGGGATATACATATTAAATAATTAAAAATACCATAAAGTGATGATAAAAATAATAAATGGATATGAATTGTGACTAATCTTTTATATAAAGTTTTATCCCAATATTTGAATCTTCTATCAGTCTTATACTCTCCGTTTAAATACATGAAGACATGTATATACCTCAAACATTTAAAAAGTTTCAATAATAATTAAATTCATATTAGAAATTCAAACTTAAAATTTCATATTCTCAAAATAACACTAATGTCACTTCACTAGATTTCGTTAATATTTATTTTTAGGGAAAATAACATTTTTAGTCCTATAACATATATTGCTTTTTCAATTAAATTTTACAAAAAATTTACTTTATAGTTAAGTTCTATAAGTTTTAAAAAGTCTTTTCCTTTTTTTATCTATTAATCAACAATTAAAATTAATTTTTTTTTTTTTACATTTTAGTTCTAAATTTTTTAAAAAAAAGTTGTTTTCTATATTTTAAATAAATAATTTTTATTTTTATTTATGACTTATTTTATTATTTAACATCCATAATAACTATATAAGTCATTAAAAAAATATAAAAAATTCAAAATTCAAAATAATATTTTTCTTAAATTATTAGTTTTATTAACAATAATAAATAAAAGTAATTAAATATTTTTAATTATTTTAAATATATAATTTTAATTATTTTGTCTTAAATGAATAAATGTTTTTATATGGACAAAAATCAATTAATTTTGTATATTATAATTTGTGTTAGATTTAAATAATTTTTAAACTCACTTGTATTTGAATTAGACAATTTTCCTTAAGGGAAAGTTTCTTTAAATTATGCTATTTTATGAAAAATATTTGAACAATCAAATAAATGAATATAATTTTTTATTTAATAATTTTATTTTTAGCGTAAGTTATATTTAATTTAAGAAAAAAAAATATAATTAGTTTTCCAATTTATCTTAAATTAGTTATATTTTATAGTGACAAATAAAATTATTAATTATAAAAATGTTCTCACTTATTTTGATTGTTTAAATAGTTTTTTGTAAAATAGCCTACTTCCTCACACTCTACATATTCACTTCTCATCAGTTGCACCTCTCATTACCATCATGGCACCTAGTAAAAGTTCAAGGCAAGAGGCTTCCTCCTCTTCAAACCCAAGACGAACCATACAAGATCAACCTAAGAAAAGTCCATCCATTTCTTATATTTAAGTGCAAATGTCACGATCCGAATCCCAAAGGCACATGACCGACACTAAAAAATGGGAAAGCGTGAAACTTTCGAAACCCGTAGTAAGTCTTAAAAAAAATTTCACAATAAAATTAACCAACTTTAATAATTCAAAGAAAATCCAATAAAATTTCTTCTGTACCGGGACAGAATCAAAATCTATGGAAAGGAAAACAACACTTCCAAAATATTTCCATTCAACATTACTCCATAAATATTCTAATAATCTACCAACAAATACATATATTTCCATCACAATTAAATCCACAACACAATTTATATAAAATAGTCTACTACTACGGTGTTCTAGAAATTTAAATACACATTACAAATATCAAATAGACCTACATAAGATAGTTGGAGAAGAAGAAACCCGGCATAGACGATGACTAGAACTGACAGTGATTCTGGAAAAATAAAATTTAAGAGGAATTAGACCTCACTCAATGAATCAATCTTATAAAATGCATGCTTGTTTTAAAGTAGTTATTTAAAACCTTTTAAAAATAACTCAACATTTAAAATCTTTTACTTTATTAAAAACTTTATTTATATAAATCCTTTCAAAAATTTATAAATTACTTAGGTACTAAATTCTCATACGAAATAGTATAAATTAAATCCTTGGTGGAAAACATGCTAGAACCCTAAAGAATCAATTATAATAGCCTTTTGGCTCTCTTGAATCCAATTGACTGCCATCCTGAGAGATCAAGCTCAGCCAAGTTACAGCGGCAGTCTAATCACTTATTCCACTATTAATGTCCCGAGAGAACAAGCTTAACCAAGTTACATCCAAATCGAGAGCACAAGCTCCACTGAACTCAATTCACATATTGCCCGAAGGATCAAGCCCCACTGAGCCACAATTATAACTCTGCCCGAGAGAACAAGTTCAACCAAGCCAAACCGCATTTTTTCTCAAACTTAAAATCTTAACCAGTGTGCACATGGTCCTGGTGACACCCACCAGATAGCACGTTCTATCATTTCCTCCAAAATATATTTATTTCATATACCAATAAAATAAAATACCATAAATTAAACTAAATCATCTTTCCAAGAATTATTCACGACAATAAAATAAATAAATCATGCTTGTGTTAAAATTAATATTCATAGATAAATCTATGTATTCAAATTTAATATAATATTAACCACATGAAAATTTTAGTTTAAATATTCTCAACAAACATTTTATAAAATTAAGTCACAAGTAGAGTGTGATGGCCGACATGTCCTCGACTACCTAGGCTCTAGACCTCTAGCTCCTGAATTCTCTAAATAAATAATATTTGTTTAAATAAATACTTTTAAATAAACTCCATAAAATCTTAGAAAAATTATAAAAATCAAGAAATTATCAAAATAACCTTAAAAACACTAAAATGATTTATTTTGAGACTCAAAAAATATTTCCAATGAATTAAATTAAATTAATTTATATGGAAATATATAATTTCCTACATAAATATTCCGGAATTTATATCTCATAATCCGTAAGGAATTGGACCTAAGTCCAATTATGGAAATTGATCACCATAATTCACTCTATTTAATAAAAATAATTTTAGCATTTTCAGGGTAGGTTACTGTTCATCACCGAAATTCAATGGAACCCACCGGATTTGCACCGGAAAACACAACACCCGACCAAAAAATTATACCAAAATATTCCCCACAACTTATAGAATACATTTAAAGCCTCAAATGACTCAAAATACTCATAGAATAGGGAGATCAAAAAATAAAAGGAAAACTACCCAAAAATTCATATAATATTCTAAAGATAGAGATCAGACGCGGGATTAGAGTCTATAAACTCCTGAGATGACAGGAAAAAAGTTTCCGGTAGTATCTTTTCTTGATTGGTGACAATTGAAAATTGCATTTTTTTGGGCTGATTTTGCTTGAACAGATGCCACTAAGTCATAGAGGGAATCGAAAAATAGTTGGGTACAAAATTTCGTGTCGATCGGAGGTCATTTGGGTGGTTAATGGAGAAGAGAAAGAAGAGAAAAAAAAATATAGGAATTAAACTGGATATTTTACAATCTCGCAGTTCTCTCTTCTTCCTGCAGCCTGACTCTCCATTTTAAACACTCGCACACACTGTTCACAATTTGTCTTTATCCCACTTTGACTTATTTTATTTTATTTTATATATATATATATATAATAACAATGGTAGTTACAATAATAACAATAACAAGATTAATAATAATAACAATAATAATAAAGTTAATAATAATATTAACAATGGTGATACTAATAATAATAAAATAGTAATGATAATAATAATAATAATAATAATAATAATAATAATACTAATAACAAAGATAATATTAATAATGATCATAATAATAATAATAACCAAAAATTTCAAGTTATTACATTTTTCCCCCTTAAGAAATTCGTCCTCGAATTTTACATCAGTATTGAAATAGATAAGGGTATCAGCTCTGCATATTGGCCTCCGTCTCCCAAGTGCAATCTTCTACTGTATAGTTGCTCTATAGTACCTTTACCATAGGAATTTCTTTGGTACACAGTTGACAAACTTGACAGTCTATAATCACCACAGGATGCTCTTCATAAGACAAATCTTTGCTAATCTCTACTGCCTGTGGCTGGAGAATATAGGAAGGATTAGAAATATACTTCCTCAACATAGAAACGTGGAGCACCGGATGAATTCGAGATAACTCAAGTGGCAACACCAATCTATAAGCCACCTCTCCAACTCTAGAATAAATCTCAAAAGGTCCAATGTACCTCAGAGCTACTTTGCCCTTCTTACTAAATCTCATTACTCCCTTCATTGGAGACACCTTGAGAAATCCTATGTCTTTAATAGAAAATGATACATCCTTCCACTTAGGGTTTGCATAGCTTTTCTGTCGGTGAAAAGTTATTCTTAATCTTTGTTGGATGATAAGGATCTTCTCGGAAGTCACTTGCACCAATTCTAGGCCTATTGTTTACCTCTCTCCAACTTCCCAACACAAAGGTGATCTACACTTCCTACTATATAAGGGTTCATATGGAGCCATTTCAATACTTGCATGATAACTATTGTTATATGCAAATTCAATCAATGGCAAGTGTAAATCCCATTGATCACCAAAATCCATACACACATTCTCAACATATCTTTCAATGTCTGAATGGTCCTTTCTGACTGACCATCCATTTGAGGATGAAATGCCATGCTAAAATCAAGTCAGATGCCTAGAGCATTATGTAACTCTTGCTATACGATCAAATTCCTCTATCTGACATAATGCCTTCAGGTACACCATAAAGGAAAATAATTTGATTAATCTATAACCTTACTAACCTGTCAATAGTGTATGTTTTCTTAATTGGCAAAAAGTAAGCTGACTTGATTAGTCTATCAACTATCAGCTAACTTAATTAGTCTATTAACTATCACCCAATAGCATTATAACCTCCTGTTGTATGGGGTAATCCAGTCACAAAATCCATAGCAATTATATCTCATTTCCACTCTAAAATGGACAACTGCTGTAATAATCTTAAGGGTCTCTAATGTTCTAATTTTACTTACTAACAAGTTAGACACTTGGATACAAATTCTGCAATGTCTCTTTTTATACCATTTCACCAGTAGGTATCTTTCAAGTCATGATACATCTTGGTAGAACCTGGATAAACACTGTAAGCAAAAAAATGAGCTTCTTCCATAATCTCTTTTCTCAATTCATCTGCATTCAACATACACAACCTAGTGTCCAAATGCAATACACCCTCATTATCAATAACAAAATCTCTAGATTGACCTTGTTGCACTTTAGACATTATCCTTTACAACTGTGGGTCCCTTCTCTGAGCTGCTTTGGCTTTTTTCAAGTACACTGAACGTACTCTAAACTGAGCCATTAGACATGACTTGGTTACTTTCCACTGTAACCCTTGGTTAATCAATTCATGCAATTCTTTAATGATTGGCCATCCCTCTGAGCTAATGTGAGCAAGGCTTCCAACTAACTTTCTACTCAAAGCATCAGCTACCATATTAGCTTTACCTGAGTGATATAAAATTGAGCAATCATAGTCTTTTAAAAATTCTATCTATCTCCTTTGCCTCAAGTTCAAATCTTTCTGCTGGAAGATATACTTCAAGCTCTTATGGTCGGTATATATTGAACAAGTTACACCATACAAGTAATGCATCTAAATCTTTAGTGCAAACACCATTACTGCCATTTTCAAACCATTAGTAGGGTAGTTTTGCTCGTGGTTCTTTAACTAACATGAAGCATAAGCAACTACTCTCCCATTTTGCATTAATACACACCACAATCCTCCTGGAGAAGTATCACAATACACAGTATACCCTTCGTTTCCCAAAAGGTAAAGTCAACACTGGAGTTGAAGTCAACCTATCCTTGAGCAACTAAAAGTGCTCCTCATATTTGTTCGTCCATATAAAGTGAGCATTCTTATTTGTTAACCTTGTTAAAGGTGTGGCTATCTTAAAGAAATCCTTCACAAATCTACCATAGTAGCTAGCCAAACCCAGAAAACTCCTTATCTCAGTAACTGTTGTGGGTCTCAACCATTCTAGAATGGCTTTAATATTCTTGGGATCCACTTATATGCCATCTTTGGATACCACGTGGCCTAAGAATACCACTTTATCTAACCAAAACTCACATTTCAAGAACTTGGCATACAATTGGTGCTCTCTCAAAGTCTACACCATTCTCAAATGCATAGCATACTTCGCCTTACTCTTCGAATATACCAAGATATCATCAATAAATACTATCATAAACCGATCCAAGAATGGCCTAAACACTCGATTCAACTAGTCCATAAAAGCTATTGGGGCATTAGTCAACCCAAAGGACATCACCAAAAATTCATAATGGTCATATCTTATTTGAAATGTAGTCTTAGGTATATCTTCACTCTTGATTCTCAACTGATGATACCCTGACCTTAAGTCTATCTTAGACAAATACTGAGCTCCTTAAAGCTGATTAAACAAGTCATCAATTCTTAAAAAAGGACACTTGTTCTTAATGGTGACTTTGTTCAACTGTCTATAATCGATACAAAGTCAGAGACTACCATCTTTCTTCTTTAAAATTAACACTAGGGCACCCCAAGGAGATGTGTTAGGTCTGATGAAACCTTATCAAACAACTCTTACAACTGCTCTTTAAGTTCCTATAATTTTGCAGGCGCCATTCTATATGGTGGCATAGAGATAGGATTTGTACTAAGTATAATATCAATACAGAATTTTATCTCTCTTTATGGTGGCAAGCCTGGTAATTGTTCAAGAAAGACACCCAAAAACTCACACACAACTAGCACGTTCTCAACTACCCCCTTATCCGCCTTTGTATCTCTAACCACAGCTAAATAGCCTTGACATCCCCTTCTAAGCATCTTTCTAGTTGTGATAGCAAAAATAAGATTTTGAGGCATTGAACTTTTATCACCTTTGAATTGGAACTCCACATCATTAGAAATTCTAAGAATCACCTATTTCTCTCGACAGTCTAATGTAGGATAGTGTCGAGCTAATCAATCCATTCCCAAAATCACATAAAAATGCATCACATCCAATAAAACTAGATCTGTCAATAACTTTTTACCTTTTACCAGCACTGGACAAAATGGAAAAACTATATCTATTTTTAACTTATTACTGAGGGGAGTTATTACAGATAATTGAATTAATAGCTTGGATGGTTATCATTCCATCTTTAAAGTAAACACATATGATACAAAAGAATGTGATGTACCAGGATCAAACAAGACTCTAGCATTAAATAACAAATCAGAAAAGTACCTGCCACAACTGCTTTGGATGCTTGAGCATCCTAAGGTGTTAGTGTAAAAGCTCTAGCCTGTCCCCGACCTTCCTGCTATAAAGTAGATGGTGGTACAAATCCTCTACCACTAGATCTCCCTCCTAAACCACAGCCCTACTGGCCCATAAACTATGTCGATCTCTATTGAGGGTACATAAGTGCTTGATACTACTGATGCACCAGCTGAAATGGTTGAGCCACTGAAGCTGAAGATCCTTGGGCATAAGATGGCTGATATCCAGCATTAGGACAAGGTCTGGTAAAATGTCCTATCTGCCCTGATCTAAAACATGCTCCTCTCAATAAATGACATGGTCCTTGATGCTCTCTGTAATAAGTAGGAAATGCACTAGCCCCATGTCCTAAACTACCATGTCTGGGGCTTTGGACACTATTATTGCTACTAACTTCAGAACTAAATCTAGTAACTCTGCCACTCTTTCAGTTAGGGACATAACTATGCCTGCTAGGTCTATGAGCTCTAGATCTCCAAGTCTGCTGAAAAGTACCCTCTGCCTAAATACTTGCACCACTAATTTGAAAAGTATACTACTGAAACCCTTGAGCTACCCCCAAAGTACCGCTACTACTCACATAAGGATCAGGAATAGTGGCTTGCCTTATATGTCGCCTCTGCTAACATGCAATAGCTGCCATCTATAAGTATCTCTTACTTCAGGAGGACAAAAGTACCTTAGGAATCACTCTTTAAATTCAAGCTAGGACATATTATTCATGTGAGGCTGGATAGATTGCTTAAACCAGTCTTATGCAACTGCTTGAACTGATAGCTCAACAATAAAAATTCTCTGATAGTTAGTATGCCTTGTTCTTATCCATGACTTAATTGTATTAATGAAGTCCGAAGCATCTCCCATACCATCAAAAGAGACTCTGCCAATTCTAGAGTATAGGAGTGCAGCATTGGCATCTGACATCCCCTAATTCCTCTATTGTAGCATCTGCTAAACTAGGGGCATGGCTTGATTAAATGTTGCTAGTCCATGATTAATCTATACTACACTTGCTATAAAAGTTGTAGGATCTATATCTTAACCAACTACTACTACTTGCGACTGCTGTCCTTGCCTCTGGGCCACTGCTTCTCTAAGTCTACCCCTTCTTCTGGCTAGTGGGGCAGGGGGAGAAGTTTTATCTTGAAATAACTGCTAATAATCATTATATACTACTTTTGGAGCTAGACTAGTGTATGCTCGGCTCATTCAGAAAAGACACAAAAATCAATAAGATTCAAGACATAACGAGGAAACTAACATATGTACGGAATTCTAGAAGCAATGATGCAATAATTGAAAATTATTAGCCTAATCACCACAGTAGTTTCAAGAAAAGATAGACACCAACGACCAAATGAACAAAAAATGAACCATTTTTCTGATACCAACTTTGTCACAATCGAAACCCTAAAGGCATGTGACCGGCACTAGGAAATGGGAAAGCGTGAAGCTTTCGAAACCCATAGTAAGCCTTAAGAAAATTTTCACAATAAAATTAACCAACTTTAAAAGATAGTCTACTATTACGGTGTTCTACAAATTTAAATACACATTACATATATCAAATAGACCTACATAAAATAGCCAGCGAAGAAGAAACCTAGCGTAGACAATGACTAGAACCGCTATGACTGTGAGGTTCTGGAAAAATAAAATTTGAGGGGAATTAGACTTCACTGAGTGAATCAATCTTATAAAATGCATGTTGGTTTTAAAATAGTTATTTTAAACCTTTTAAAAATAACTAAACATTTATAATCTTTTACTTTATTAAAAACTTTATTTACATAAATCCTTTCCAAAATTTATAAATTACTTAGATATGAAATTCTCATACGAAATAGTATAATTTAAATCCTTGGTGAAAAACATTGTAGAACCCTAAACAATCAATTCTAATAGCCTTTTGGCTCTCTTGAATCCAATTGACTATCGTCTCGAGAGATCAAGCTCAGCCGAGTTATAGCCGCAACCCAATCATGTATTCCACTATTGATGTCTCAAGAGAACAAGCTTAATTGAGTTACATCTCATATCCAGCCCAAGAGCACAAGTTCCATCAAGCTCAATTCACATATTGCCCAAGAGATCAAGCTCCACCGAGCCAAAATTATAACTCGACCCAAGAAAACAAGCTCAACCGAGAAAAATCGCATTTTTTCTTAAACTCAAAATTTTAACCAGCGCTCACATGGTCATAGTGACACCCACCAGGTAGCACGTTCTACCATTTCCTCCAAAATATATATATTTCATATACCAATAAAATAAAATATCATGAATTAAACTAACCTCATGACCAAAACCGAAGGTTCATGACCGGCACTATGGAATGGGGATACATAAGGTAACAGAATCCTGTAGTAAGCCTCAACAAATTTTCGCAGAATAAAAAATACATTTAACAATAAAATAATAAATGCACAATATTATAAAAGCACAAAAAAATATTCTTTAAATACAATATTTTAAAAGTCAAATACAATCACAATACCAAATAATACATATTTGAAATTTAACTACTGCGGTGTCTTGAATTTAATTACTCAATACACAATCAAATTAACATACACAATGCAGCCGGTGAAGAACGAACTCGGCGCAAAAAAGAGGTACTAATAGACAGACTATAAGGTCCTAAAAAAAATTGAGGGGAATCAGACCTGACTGAATGAATCAATTTTATAAAATGCATGCTGATTTTAAAAATCATTTATTAAAACTCTTTTTAAAATAAAATAATTATCATTATTAAAATCATTTACTTTTCTCGATAATATTCATATCGAGTCTCTTTAAAACTTCTTAAATCAATTTAATATGAAATTCTCGTATAACATATTTAAAATAATTTTTTTTGTGGAAAACTGGTAGAACCCTAAACCATTATTCTAATAACATTTTGGCTCTCTTAATCCAAGTGGCTGCCGTCCCGAGAGCAAAACATCAACCGAGTTACTGCCACAATCATTTCACTTATTTCATATTGGATGTCCCGAGAGCAAAGCATCAACCGAGTTACATCCTATTTTCATTTCATTTACTGGCCCGAGAGCAATGCATCAACCGAGCTCTAATCATATACATATATATCATATACTAAAATATTACCCATGCGCACATGGTCCTAGTGATACCCACTAGGTAGCACGTTCTACCAATATCTCCAAATAAATTTGGATTATAAATATTTAAATCAAGTTAATAAATAATTCATTGAATAATGAATAAATAAGCAATTAAATCAACAATAAATCTTATCGAATAATTTATCTTTTTAAATATGCTTTATTCTTTATTGCTAGAAAATATATTAAAATCACGCAACAGACATTCTATAAAATTAACTCACAAGTTGAACGTGTCGAGCGACGCGTTCTCTGCTACCCTGGTGCTACTGCTAGTGCCCCGGAGTTCTCTAAAATAAATAATATTTACTTAAAATATGCTCATAAAATAAAATAAATAAATTCATGAAAATGAAGGAATGACAAAACTGACTCGATCTAAGACACAATGCTAAACAAACTCAGAATTACAACACAGGTCGATGTCACGTTTTATGAGAAATCTATCAAAAATTTGGCAAAGTCTCCTCTGTACAACGGACAACCCTTTACTAAAAGTTGAGTCAACCCTGCACGAAAACACACTTC
Organism: Mallotus repandus; assembly: GCA_949671775.1. Taxonomy (NCBI): domain Eukaryota; kingdom Viridiplantae; phylum Streptophyta; class Magnoliopsida; order Malpighiales; family Euphorbiaceae; genus Mallotus; species Mallotus repandus. The sequence goes on from CATIWM010274011.1 coordinate 24,113, forward strand.
GAATATACTACACAAAACCACACTCGGGTCGGACTCTCAAACTACACATAATTCCAACCGAGTTTCAAATTCACAACAATCAATAAAAATAATATAATTTTTCAAAAATCATAAAATCTCATTTAAATACCACAGTTCAAATTATTTCCACAATAAAATATCAAATATATTTATTTTCAAATAAATAGTAAAATTCTAGCTTAGATTTAAATTTTCGTTAATAAACATATATAATTCAAATCTTACAATTAAATTAACATTTATTGCAAATAATCATTTAAATTACTTAAATACATTATAAAATAAGCAAATAACTCATTTAGGCTTAAAATAATAATTAAATTTATTATTCATATATTTTTTAAAAAATAGTAATAATTAACAAAAAATAGAAAATAATTCATAATAATTATTTTTATACCATTTATTACTCAAATACTGTCTAAAACATATTAATTAACAATAATTTCAACTAAAATATAAAATTCACTAATTTTTCCAAAAATTCACTTTTCACATAAACTTTCAAAATTTTATAATAAAAATTTTGTAGATAATTTTAATAAACTTTCATCATAAAACTTGTTCAAAATAATTATTAGAATTTATTAAAAATATATTCATCCTAGGACCAGAGCGGTACCGGAACAGTAACTCTGATCACTGGAAATAGTACAAATTTCAAAATAATTTCAGAAAAATAAATAAAAATCATTAATAGGTAGCTTATAACCTCTAAAACATATAGTCTTAAAGCACCAACACCTAAAAAAATCATATTGAACCTCAAACCAATAATTTAGTCCAAGAACACATGATCTAAAAAGCAATTTTTGAGAGGCTTACCGGAGTTAATTCCTTTAAAAAATTAAGGAATTAAGTAGCCCAGAGGATGAGGAAGCTAAAGAACTCAAGCTTGCCGGCTGGGGATGTCGGAAAAGTCACCGGCCAAGAAAAGTGAAAACGGACCGAAAACGAAATAGACCGAACCGAGAGAAGAGGACCGACTATGGTGGCTGGAGGTGGACAGTGAGGCAATGTGTAGTGGCTGGCAAGTGGTGAGGTGTCGGTGGTAGGCTGCTAGCTAGTCAGAAATGGTGAAGGAAGAAGAAAGAAAGAAAGAAAGAAGAAGAAGAAGAATGAAAAGAAAAGAATAGGAAAAAAAAATTTAAGCTGTGCGAAATTTTTTTTTTTAATGTTGTTGTCCCCTTTTTTTAATAATAATAATAATAATGGAATACTAACATAAAAATCAAGTTTAGTTCACTTAACCTTAAAATATACACAATAAAACAATTTTATTAAAATAAAATTAACACATTTTTATAAATAATAATTAAAATAATTCTCATCACTAATTATTCAAATCTAATTTCACAATATAATTATCTCAGTATTAATAAAATATTTATCAACACTACAAGTCTCAAAATATATTTTATAATTCTAAAATAAATTCGGGTGTTTACAATCTCCCCTCCCTTTAAAAATTCATCCTCGAATTTTAATAAAACAAAAGGAGTACAAGATTTTCACAACTGAAAAAGATAGGGATATGCCACTTTCATCACTGCCTCGGTCTCCCACGTGCAATCTTCCACCGTATGGTTGCTCCACAGCACTTTCACAATCGAAATTTCTTTAGTGCAGAGATGTCAAACTTGTCGATCCATTATCGCCACTGGGTACTCTTCATACGCCAAATCTTCGCTGAGCTCCACCATCTGAAGCTAAAGGACGTGCGAAGGATCAGAAACATACTTTCTCAACATCAAGACATGAAACACTGGGTGAATCCGCAACAACTCTGGCGGTAACACCAGTTGATACGCCACTTCGTCAACTCTCGATCGAATCTCGAAGGATTCAATATACCTTGGAGCTAACTTACCCTTCTTACCAAACCTCATCACTCCCTTCATTGGAGACACTTTAAAAAACACCAAGTCTCCAATAGAGAATGACACATCCTTCCTCTTAGGGTCTGCATAGCTCTTCTGTCTGCTGAAGGCTGTCCTTAATCTCTACTGAATGATGGGTACCTTTTCAGAAGTGACTTGTACTAATTCTAGTCTGGTCAACTATCTCTCGCCAATTTCCCAACATAAAGGCAATCTACACTTTCTTCCAGACGGTGCTTCATACGGTGCTATTTCAATACTTGCATGATAACTGTTGTTATATGCAAATTCAATCAATGGCAAGTGTGTGTCCCATTGACCACCAAAATCCATCACACACATCCAAAGCATATCCTCCAAAGTCTGAATGATCCTCTCAGACTGACCATCAGTTTAAGGATGAAAAGCTGTGTTGAAGTCCAACCTTGTATCAAAAGCCTTACGCAATTCTTGAGAAAAGACTGAAGCAAAAGTGGCTCCTCTGTCATACACTATACTCACTGGTACTCTATGAAGACAAACAATCCGATTAACATTCAACCTTGCTAACCTGTCAGCAGAGTACGTCTTCTTAATTGGCAAAAAGTGTGCTGACTTTATCAATCTGTCAACTATCACCCAGATTGTATTAAATCCACTTAATGTTCAAGGTAAACCACCTACAAAATCCATGGCAATCATATCCCACTTCCACTCTAGGATAGGCAACTGCTGTAATAATTTAGAAGGCCTCTGATGTTCTAACTTCACCTGCTGACAAGTAAGACACTTGGACACCAATTCTGCAATGTCTCTCTTCATCCCATTCCACCAATATGTATCTTTCAAATCATGATACATCTTGGTAGAACGTGGATGAATACTATAAGTAGAAAAATGGGCTTCCTCAATAATCTTCTTTCTTAATTCATCCACATTTGGAACACATAGCCTTATACCCAAACGCAACATGCCTTTACTGTCAATTACAAACTCTCTGGATTGACCTTGTTGCACTTCAAACACGATCTTCTGCAACTGAGGATCTCTTCTCTGAGCTACTTTAACTCTATCCAAGTACACTGATCGTACTCTGAATTGATCTAAAAGACATTTCTTGGTTATCTTCCACTGAAATTCCTGATCAATCAGTTCATGCAACTCCTTAATGATTGGCCTCTTTTCTGTGCTGATGTGTGCAAGACTGCCTGCTGACTTTCTACTTAATGCGTCAGCTACCACATTCGCTTTACCAAAATGGTAAAGAATAGAGCAATCATAATCTTTCAGAAGTTCCATCCATCTCCTCTGTCTCAAATTCAAGTCTCTCTGCTGAAAGATGTACTTTAAGCTCTTGTGGTTGGTGTATATCTCGCAAGTCACACCATATAAATAATGCCTCAATATCTTCAAAGAAAACACTACAGCTGCCATATCCAAATCATAGGTGGGGTAGTTCTGCTCGTGCTTCTTTAACTGATGTGAAGCATAAGCGACTACTCTCCCATTCTGCATCAATACACACCCTAGTCCTACTCAAGAAGCATCACAGTACAATGTATACCCTTCACTCTCTGAAGGTAAAGTCAATACTGGAGCTGAAATCAACAAGTCCTTAAGTAACTAGAAGTTCTCTTCGCATTTGTCAATCCAAACAAACTTGACATTTTTTTGAGTTTGCCTTGTCAAAGGCGCTGCAATCTTGGAGAAATCTTTCAAAAATCTCCTGCAATAGCCTGCTAAACCCAGAAAACTTCTCACTTCGGTGACTGTTGTAGGTCTCGGCCATTCTGAAACTGCTTCAATCTTCTTGGGATCCACTTGAATGCCATCTTTGGATACCACGTGGCCTAAGAATGCCACTTGACCCAACCAAAACTGCATTTCAAAAATTTGGTATACAATTGATGATCCCTTAAAGTCTGAAGCACAAACCTCAAGTGTCTTGCATGCTCCCCTTTACTCCTTGAATAGACCAAGATATCGTCAATAAAGATAATCACAAATCGGTCCAAGTATGGCCTAAATACCTGATTCATCAAGTCCATAAAGGCTGCTGGGGCATTAGTTGTTATAACTCGAATTTTTACAAATTATTAAAATATATATTTTCAAGACTTGCAGTGTTAATAAATATTTTATTAATATTAAGATTATTATTTTGTGAAATTAAATTTGAATAATTGGTGATGAGAATTATTTTAATTATTATTGTATAAAAGTGTGTTAATTTTATTTTAATAAAATTGCTTTATTGTGTATATTTTAAGAGGGCTAAATTTGATTTTTATATTAGTGTTCTATTATTATTATTATTA
>CATIWM010274056.1:0-10107 GCA_949671775.1 Mallotus repandus
TGAATAAGTTCAAGTGGTCTAGAAGTGGATACTATATTTTTTAGCTTAAAGGAAGATTTGGATTGTTTTCACTTTTGACAAGCATCACAAGTCTTGTCTTTAGTGAACTTGAGTTTGGGTAACCTAACTACAAGTTCATGATTACTAAGGTCATCCAAAAGCTCAAAATTAGCATGTCTATGTGTCATGGGAAATAGACATTAAATATTTAATGTCTTTGTTATCAACTTTGTTCGAGTTAATGACAAAGACATTGTCAACCCTTTCACCACTAAAGATTACTTTGTCTTTATCTAAGCTATAACAAAGTCATTTTTAGGATAGAAAGTGACTTTATTTCCTATGTCACACAATTGACTAATACTTAGCAAATTATATTTAAGACCATCAACAAGCAACACATGATGAATTAATTAGGATTAAGGATTGAGGGTTACTAATTTCTCCAATGCCTACTATCTTTCCTTTGGCATTGTCTCCAAAGGTGACATGACCTCCATCCTTAGCATCAAGCTTGTTGAATTGTTCTTTATCTCCGTCATGTGCCTTGAACATCCACTATCAAGGTACCACTTATTTTTAGCTCTTATGGACTTCAAGCACACCTACACAACACAATTCAAACATTCTTTTGAACCTAAACCTTTATTGGTCTAGGTTGGTTAGTTTTAAAGTATTCCAAAGGAAGCAATTGCAAGTGTAATCTTCTATAGAAGCTCACAATGCTAGTGTGACCTTTGATCATGCAATTGAAGCATTCAATATTAGCAAATCTATTTCTTCTAAGAGCATATGATTGTCTAGTATGTGAGACATGCCTTTTATGTTGTGTGTATTATTATTGTGTAGGCTTCCTAAAAGTCTTTAGTGCCCTAGGAAGAGAATGAGACATACATTGACAATGGCATTTTGTATTGTGAGGTGATTATGTAGCATGCTTAAGAGTATTATGTCTTGTATGCATATAAGCATGTCTAGGTTAAGGTCTTTTGGCTTATGCCTTAGACCTTTATATCAAGCAAGGTTGGGTCTTGGAAGACTTTGCCTTGAAACTAAGTGCATGAGATAATTTAGCTTTGATGGGTTGAGTCTCAAAATGTTTAGAAGTAGAAGGAGAAGATTCATATAAAGCTTTAATAAACTTGATATATGATGATGATGAGGAAGAAATTCCATTTGTATATCCGATTCCATGGATGTTCCCATAAAGTTTTTAGGTATCAAAAAGATTATTTAAAGCCTTTTTTCCCTTTTTGAATTTAAAAATGTAATTATTTAACTCTAACACTTCTTTAGAAAGCTTAATATTTTCATCATTAACTTTCTTGAGTTGGTTTGAAGTTTTCAAGTCATTTGTAAGTTTTTCATTTGATTCAAGAAGTTTAGAGAAAATCATTTTTCAAGTTTTCAAACTCCTTGGATAAGTTAAATAGCTCATAATTGTAAAGCTTTTTCTTAGAGAGTAAGCTTTTGCATTTAAGCATGAGTTCGCTCACAATAGAGCTCTCATCATCATCATCATCATCATCACAATTATCACAAGAAGAGTGCAAAGTAAATGGTACCTCATTTTTATCTTCAAGAGTCATAAAGCAAAGGTTGGCAACTTCTTGTTGCTCCTCTTCTTTTTTCGATTCAAAGCAGTCTTCTTTTGAAGCTTTAAAGGCCTTCTTCTTATCCTTTATTCCCTTGTTCTTAAACTTCAATCTTGGATATTCGCTCCTAATGTGTCTCAATTTCTTGGACTTATAGCAAGTGACTTCCTAGTTATTTTTCCCTTTAAACTTCTAGTTGTCTCTTTGTCTTGGGAATCTTTTTCTTTTTAAGAACTTCTTGAATCCTCTAGTGATCATAACTATCTCATCATCCTCTTCACTAGAGTTAACAAGGCTTTTCTCTTCACTAGAGTCAATAAGGTTTTCCTCTTCACTAGAGTCAATAAGGCTTTCCTCTTCACTAGAGTCAATAAGGCTTTCCTTATCAATTGCTTCTTGTATAGCCTTTAATGCAATCCCTTTTTTCTTCTTTTCTTTCTTATCTCTCTCATCTCCTTTTTGATTTATAATGACCTCATGTGTAAGGAGCTTTCCAATGAGAATATCAATTAAAAGGGTTGAAAAGTCATCAGCTTCCTCAATTGAAGCAATGAATCCTTCTTAGGTAGGATTGATAGAATCTTATTGTTAACTTCTTCCTTGAAAAAGTGTTTTCCAAGTTTTTTAAGGTAGTAAAAGAGCATTGAGGTGATTTATCATCTCTGTTATTAATTCTTGTGGCTTTATCTTGAAAAGTTTATATTCATACATGTGAAGTTGAACTTTCTTGCTTCTCACTTACACATTTCCTTCATAGTGATTCTTAAGAGTTTCCCATCCTTCTTTTGTGGATTTACAATATTGATCTTTGCCTCTGTTTTCTCTAGACATAGAGGCTAGTAATATTGTCATGGCCTTCTTGTTCTTGTAGTTCTCCTCTTTTTGATTATCTGACCATTGACTTCTTGTAAGGATAGTCTCTACACCATAAATAGTGATTTTATGTGGTTTCTAACCCTTTAGAACAACATCCCAAAGTCTAATAGGATCACTATCTAAATGCAATTTCATTTGAATTTTCAATGTGGGTAGTCACTACCCTCAAAGAAGGATCTAAGAGATGAAAAGTTTTGAGATTCACTCCCCATAATCTTGAATTCTAGCAATTAATACCTAGAACACAAGTTCTGATACCAACTGGAATAGCACTAGGGGGTGAATAGGGATTTTAAGAAATTAAAAGAAAATTAAGAGAAATTAAGGAAGGATTAAGGGTTAAGAGGATAAAACACATGCACTTAAGGAGTTCGTTTTATCAACAAACCTATGTCTCCACCTAACTCTCCCAAGTTAGGATTTTTGAATCATTACAATCTACTTACTTAGATTGAATTTTTACAAGCTTGAGTTTTAGGCTCAACTCTAACCTTACAATCAAGAGTTTAGGATCACTTTTCAACCTAATTCCCAAGTGTTTTCAATAGGTAAACACTTAAACCTTACAACCAAGAATAAGACCTCACTTCCCTTTTCTAAAACCCAAAAAATAGAAGAAGAAGAGTTTTAATTTGAACACATAACCTACTCTTAAAAGAGTTAATGAATATAGAGAAAGTATAAGAGTATATTGAATGCTAAAATGAATGCTAAGGATAAATTTTTAATAACTAAAGTGTGTAACTCTTTAATGAACCTCTAGGAGTTGTTTTTACACTTGGAGATCATAAAAAAGTTGTTAGGAAGCATTCAAGTTGTATTCAACCTCCATATAATGCATTAAATTCAATTCTGCTTTTTTTTTTTCGTAAAATTTACCTTGCTTACGGTCATGAGCCATGAAAAAAATAGTCGTTGCAACTTGAGGGATATTAGAAATAGTTGTTGCTTACTTGAATGTTGCGCTTCACAATCTGGTCACCACCATGATAGGTGGTCATGAGCAATTCTGTATGTTGAGTCCCTTAGCTTCTTCTTGGAAGCCTAATGTACACATATGGTCACAGCTTGTCACGAGTGTGAGGAGAGCTCATGAGCAGTCCAAGCAAATCAAAGCTTGAAAGGGCCAACATGATCATGGGCTTGAACAAGTGGTCATGGCCAAGATTGTTGATCATGATATAGTCACAATTATGAGGAGGAGATTGTGAGCAATCCAGCCTGCTCAATCTCTCTTCCATTATGCTAAGGCCTTAGCTCGCGACTTAAGCTCCAGGCCATGTTCATAAGATTGAATTAACTTGAAAATGAAGTAAAATGCTTTCTCTTTGTGTCTCATCAAATGTTCAAGACTTTTGGGGCTTTTAAGATCCAGTATAGATTCTTTAGAAGTAAGTTTTGATCTAGACATTTAACAAACATCATTAGTAAAATCAAATTGCTTGTTAATGTCAAAATAAAGAGGTTGATCAAGCATAAGGTTAATAAGGTTTATAGACTTACACTGCTAAATTCCTTATTTTTGAAAAATTGTATATTTTCTTTTATTGTCTCAAAAAAAGGTTACTAGGTGGATGCTAAAAGGTGCTTGGTCTTAATGGGTGTTTTCTTAAACGGTAGGTTAAAGGAGAAATTTTGGCTACTATTGGTAAGGACAGAACAACCGGATGTTCCTGATGGCATGGACAGTAGTAAACACCAAAAATAAAGTCAATTAGAGGTGGTTTATAGGGTTATTGAAGAGTGACTTAAATTTAGAGGCTGGAGATGGATAGACAATTGACTTAAATTTAGAGGCCGGAGATGGATAAACAATTATAACATATCAATAAAAAGTATTTTTTCATGTTCTAACTTATATAATTTAAGTTAGCCTTAGTGCTTTTATTTCTGTGGTGCTTTGTTATTTGTTCTTACTTTTAATAAGCTTTAATATACTGATTTGTCTTAGAAAATTTCAAGAAAATATGATTTATTTCTTTATTATGTTGACTATCATTGAGAAATTTGATCGATGTTGAATGCTGTAGGGTTTGCTAGATGTGGTCAACACTTTATTGCCCAATGCAAAGCACAAATGTTGTGTTAGACACTTGAATGCAAATTGGAGAAAAAACCACAGGCGAAAAGATTTGCACAAGCAGTTTTGGATATGTGCAAAATCAAATAACATGCCAGATTTTGAAGATGCCATAAAATAAATGAAGATACCCAGTCCTAGAGGGTTTGATGATATGTTAATAACGCACCCAAGACATTAGTGCATAGCATAGTTCAACACTGAGGAAAAATATGACATTATTGATAACAATTTAATTGAGGCATTTAATGGAAATATAGTGGAATTTAAGACTAAAAACATCTATACAATTTAGAGGGAATTTGAAAACTGGTCATGAATAGACTGAGAGAAAATCGAGGGATGTGTGGTAGATGGTTTTATGACTTTAATTCTAGGATTAGAAAAAGACTTTATGACAATTGTGTTAAAAGCACCAAATGTCACATGTTATGGAATAGAGAAAATAGGTTTGAGGTGGAGTGTAATAGGGATGCTTATGTGGTTGATTTAAAGAAAAGGACATGTCCTTGTGGAGGCTAGGAGCTGACTGGCATTCCTTGCCATCACACTATATGTGCGATATAGTATATTGAGAAAAATCTAGAAGACTACATTGACAAATTATTCAGTAAAGAGACATATAAGAAAGCTTATGCTCATATGATGAAGGGTTTGAATAGCAAGAAATTTTAGGGAAGAATGGAGGTTAATCCACCACAACCTCCTCCCTACAGGAGCATGCTAGGCACGCCTGCTAAAAATTGAAGGAAAGAAGATGAGGAAATCAGTAATAGGCATAAGATGTCAAGGAATGGCAGAAAATAACCTGTCAGGTATGCTACCAGATAGGTCATAACAAAAAAAACTCCATGTTTTGAAATAATCAACAATCTCAGTATAGTCAAGAACATGATCAAGTCCTTCTCAATTTAACTCAGTAATGTCGTATTGTACAAGGACCTGATCAAGACCCTCTGAATTTACCTAAACAATCAGAACCAACAAGTACTGATCATGCAGGTGGTCAAACCCTCCACTACAGATTGCATTAGAGCCTAAACCAACAAGTGCTCAATTATCTGAAGTTGATCATATAGGTGGTCAAATCCCTTAACTTGAGCCTGCAACTATAACTAACTTGATTAATGATTATTTTCCTAAACTTCAAATCCCTAACATCCTTAGACCTGAGAAATTATCTATAAGCAATCAACCATTTAACATTAAGTATTTGCTTAAAAAATATTTGTTGCATTTTACTATTACAAAAATTTTAGGTGATTCATGGTAAAAGAAAGGTTGCTTTTGTTGGGATTGATGGGTCTTAAACACATGTTGATTCAATTGTGTCACCACTAAATTCTTCATTTTTGTCAGGATGCGCTACTAGAAAAGACTTCCTTAGAGAAGGAAAAAGTCATCGCTAAAAGTTAAAAAATAGTCGCTAATAATTTTTAACAACCATTTTTTATGGTCGCCGATTGTTGCTATAGGCTTTGTCGCAAAAAGGTTTTAGCAATGGAAAAAAAAAATTGGTCACTAAATCACAAATAATTTTTTGTGATTTAGTTGTAATTTTTGGAAAAAAATCACAAATAATTTTTTGCGAAAACACATATTTTGATCACTAAAAGTTTATTAATAGCAATAATATTTTCTCATAATAATGACAATATTGTCATTGCAATTGGTTTAAGTGATAACTATATATTCTACCTAATTGCGACAAAAAAAAATTGTTGTAATTAAATATAATCCTATTGTTGCTTTGTATTATTACAATTGTGACCAAAAAAGTTGGTTGCAGTTAATTGGATTTCTAAATTATTATTTGGTATTGCAATTGAATAGCTAAACCAGCATTAAAATCCATTGTGCCATTTCAATATTTTTAATTATTTTTATTTTACATTATAAACACATCCAGAACTATAATTAAGATATTCATACATTTAAATTCAAAAAATTACATCATTTTATATAAGTGTAAATGTATGTAAATCAAAATACTTACAACTACCACCAAAGTATTTTTCCAATCAAAGTAGCAAAATATATCAAACTTCAAACTAGAAGTATCTAATTATATCCAAAAAGAATTTGAGATCATCAATGTCTATGTCCAAAAAATATAGTTGTAGATGGCCTTCACTATGAAATATATTTACACATGTAGATTAAAAAATCAAATTATTAAACACTACACACATAGACATAAACAAGAAACAATAAAAATATTAATATTTTGGCAATAAAAAATGCACATGAAAGTTATCCAACACAAAATAATTAGTTAACTACCTAACAAAACCACCAGCAAAAGTAAAAACCAAAATGCAAGAAATGCAAAAAGTCACCGAGCAGACTTCTGCTGCTAATTCCTTAGAGAAAGAAATGCATCAAAAGTTGAAGCTTGAAAAAGAAGAGACTAATGAGCTATTAAAGGAGAAAGATGAAATCTTGAAGGCAAAATTGAATTAAGAATCATTTGATTAGTAGTTGGAGATGTTAATGGCTATTTATTGGATTGTTAAGAAAAAATCATATCCTTGAGCATTTTAAGTTCAACTTATATAGTATTTAAATGACTTTTAACATTTTAATTCTCTTATTCAGTTTATTTAAGTTTGGCTTGAAGTTCAGCCTTAAAAGAAGATGAATCTCTTAAATCTTTAGCCCATATACCACCTCCATAGCCAATAACATGTCTACAATATTGAGCACTAAAGGTCTTTTCCACCACCTCAATATTAGTTAATGTAGGCTCTTTTTCTATTAACTCACAAATCTCATCCTTTATGATAAAACAATAAAGCTCATAGAAAATCACATTGCATAATTATGAGCAAAATTCAACTTATTAGTTATTGTCAAACTTTTTCTATTTTTGGAGTTTCGTTCACTTGATTCCTATATTTGCATTGAAAATAAAAATACAAATTCATAATTAAATTTTAGACTTATATCTAATTCATAACAAAAAAAAAAACAGTTCAGCATCAAGAAATCATAAAAAAAAGTAAATCGTACCTTCAATTTCTTAGATGAGAAATGGTCCTTAACTAACCAATTCCAATCATCTTTGTATACATATGCATTTACCTTCCTTAAGACCTCTTGCAAGGGTTTGTTCTTTACATGTTTAACATGTAATCTTCCTCTCCATTTATTCTATAGCTCTTGCATGTGTTACAACACTTTATCTTGATGAATTTCTAAATCATCACCCTAAAATACCCCCTTTAAGTAAATTACAAGTAAAAGTAAAAAAAATAATCTCAAACCCATAAATATATAAATCATTACCATAACAGCAGCCCACATGTAGTCTTTTTATTATTTGACAATCTGCCTACATAAGTGTATTTGCATAGGACAAATATTTCGATCACGAATAAGCTTTCCTAAATGTCTTGCGAATAACTTGTGATTCTTCCCAACATCTCTATTATTATAAAATTCCACTCTTAAATTTTCTCCATTGTTTAAACTTACAACATCCTTGCGTTCGTTCATTCCTCTTGCACTCTTCTTCTTATTGATAGAGCTTACACTTAAAAATATACAACAATTTTAAAGGTTGCTATGTTCAATATATATGAACAAGTATACCATATTCTTTCACAATGTACTTGTAGTATTTTTCCCTTGTAATACTCAATTGTCTAGATTCAAATTCTTGGGGTAAAGGAAAATTATGTGATGGTACATTTGGCATGGAAAACTCTATAAATAAAAGTAAATCTTTGTAACATCAACATAGATAAACTACACATGGATTGTTGCAGCCATCTATATTAAAAAATGATAATAACCCAAGTCAAGAGGCAGCTTAAGTAGTTAAGCAGAGGCATCTTTAATATACAACTACATCCCCAATTTACATATTTTAGGGTGAAACCAAAACTTAATATATGAGAGGGCAAAAAATTAGTTAAAGTACATAGAACTAAAGTAAAATATCAAATAGGATATGAATGAAATAATGATAAAAAAGAACAAAAGCAAACTAAAATTTAGAATTCACGAGGGTTCAAATTTATTTAATAAAGTAATGCCAATAAAATTTAGTTGAAATTATAGTGCTAATAAAATGTTTTTGCCATTTTCTTTTATTTTCACTTCACTATTAAGTTTGTCGGTTCTCCACCTACAAGCACCACAAATCTTGCAAAAGCTAGCTTCTTTGTCATCCTTTTAAAAAAGTATGCATGCATCTACTTTTCATAAGAAAGACCAAGATCCCGTATGATCCCGTATGAGCTTCCTTGCCTCATAATTTGAATTTGGTAAATTTGACCCATCTAGTAGTAATTCTTCTTTAAGCAATTTTAATAACACGGTAAATGACTCATTACTCCAATGACCAAGGCTTTTGATAGGGAGCTATTTCACCAATGCAGACAATTTTGATGATTTAGAACCCTAATATAATGGCTTTCTAGAATCCCCTAATAACCTATAAAATTTTTTTGCCTTAATATTTGGTTCTTCATGAAGCACGTCACTACTTTCAATATTCTCATTCTAACCACCAAAATCATTGAGATTCGAATATAAATCCCTTTGAATTTTATCCATCTCATCTCCTGTCTCATCTACTAAAGCATTATATTGTTCATTGTCACTTTCAGATTAAGCCTCATCTACCCTTTCCCCATAATGGTACCAAAAAGTATAATTCTTAATTATTCCATGAACTTTTAAATGTAACTCAACCACTTCATGAGTTTCTAATAGTATGTTACAACATTTAATACAAGGACACCTAATTTTTCCATTTTGCCCAGTAGTTCTAAAAGCATAATCTAAAATTTCTTAACACCTGTTAGATATGCTTGTCAATACATTCTGTTTCAACAAGGCTCATCCCTTGCTTACTTGGAGCCACTTCTCAAGAATGGATAAAACAATACCAAAAGATTACCTAAAGAATGAACAATGTTATAATTAGCAAGAATATAAAGCATATAATTAATAAAATCCTCATTAGTAATTTACACAAACAAAAATAAAGATAAAAAAAATTATATATTTTGATGAGTTTATCAAAATTGATAAGATGCATAATGACATTAAAAAATTAAAAATTAAAAATAAAAAACATACCAGATTTTATAGGCATCATATAAATAGTCTAAACAAAGCTCATAGTATACTTTTATATCATATCACCAAAAATGCAGATACGATATAACTAAATTACTAATTATATAAAAATTATTTGAATTTTCTTGGACAAATAGAGTGGAATAAAATAGTTAATCATTATATTCGCATAGTTTTGAGCATAGGCTGCTACTATTTTTTTCGCGTATATCTTGTTAATTTCTTTTGGTTTTATTAAAAGGATTGTGTGCACATGCTTTATGTTCTTACTAAAAAAAAATATCAGATTCATTCCATTTTGATTGTTGACATTTAGAAACTAGGAAAAAAAAGCAAATATCTTAGTTTTTATGTACATTAGTAAGAAAAATAATACTATATGTTGTAAATTTAATTTGTTCTATCTAGCTAGTGGCATTCTTCTTATCTTGATGCACTTTCATTTGTATTCTAAAGATAAAATCA
>CATIWM010274075.1:0-29516 GCA_949671775.1 Mallotus repandus
GTGATTAGCCCATGGTTGAATTGTGGTAAGAACCCTAATTAAGAATTTAGCCACTCATGTTAATTAAAAGAGAAAGAGATGGAGATGAAGAAGAAAAGAAATTAAACATAACCATTAAAATAAATATGCAACAATTGAAAAGAGAAAACCCCATGTTCAATGGAAGGCTTATTGTTCTTCAATCTTTATTCTCAATCTCCAAACATGAACCAGCAGAATTCCTTGTTCTGCCTCCCAATTAATTAAGCAGAAAACTCCTAAAAGAAAAATTATGTTCTAAAATATATTGATAATGATAATCATCTATCCTCGGGCAATGAAAGTTACATATATTTAAAACCCTAATCTCCAGCCCTAGGGTTAGTGCTTTGTGAAATCTCCAGATTGCCCCTGACTAGTCAGTACTGAAATAAAAATTTGAATTCGTCCATCAGCACGGCGCACGGCCGTGTGCCTTTTTGGCACGGCCGTGTGACCTGATTCTTGTGAAGATTCACAGCATCCACATGACGACGCAAGTCGCACGGCCGTGCGAGTAACTTTTTCAGCACTACATCTTCTTGCACCATTCTGGACATTCTTGACTCCCATGCAACTTTCTCCATTGTCCTTTATTTCCTAAATGCATAAAAATTAATTAAAAATAAATGAAATAACACTAAAAACAAATAAACATGCGAATCATGCAAAAAGTGCCTAATTGAAGAAAAACTAAACTCCTAGAAGATATTCTGTTCTCAAAATATAATGAGAATGATAATAATGATAATAATCCCTCTGGCAATGAAAGTTACATATCTTTAAAACCCTAATCTCCAGCCCTAGGGTTAGTGCTTTGTGAAATCTCCAAATTGCCCCTGACTAGTCAGTACTGAAATAAAAATTCGGATTCGTCCATCAGCACGGCGCACGGCCGTGTGCCTTTTTGGCACGGCCGTGTGACCTGATTCTTGTGAAGATTCACAGCATCCACATGACGACGCAAGTCGCACGGCCGTGTGCCTTTTTGGCACGGCCGTGCAAGTAACTTTTTCAGCACTACATCTTCTTGCACCATTCTGGACATTTCTGACTCCCATGCAACTTTCTCCATTGTCCTTTATTTCCTAAATGCATAAAAATTAATTAAAAATAAATGAAATAATACTAAAAACAAATAAACATGCAAATCATGCAAAAAATGCCTAATTGAAGAAAAACTAAACAGAAGTAAAATAAATGTAACTGAATTTACACCTAAACCTAATGCTTTGAGTGCTTAAAACAATGCATTTTTCACACTCATCAGGTACATCAAGCTTCCCACAATGCTTCGGAAATGAGATTCTTCAACTTTATCAGCTCCATCATCCAAGGACAGCTTTTCATTTGCATTCAAAGGAGTTTTGACAACTTTGCAATTTTCCATTCCCATTTTCTTTAATAAATCAACAGTATATCTTTGTTGACATATGAAAATCCCATGTGAATCCTGAACCACTTCAATTCCTAAAAAATAATGTAAATAGCCCAGGTCTGACATCTCAAAAGTTTTCATCATAGACTTTTTAAATAATTCAATCACATGAGAAGAATTCCTTATATAAAGCATATCATTAACATACAAACATACAGCTAAAAAATCATTTCCCTCAATTTTTACATAAAGTGTAGGTTCATTAGCACTCTTTTGAAAACCATTTTTAGCAAAATAGGAGTCAATTTTGCTATACCGGGCCTTTGGTGCTTGTTTGAGCCCATAGAGTGCTTTATGCAATTTGTACACTTTATGTTATTGCCTTTTTACTAAAAAACCTCCAGGCTGCTCAACATATACATCCTCCAATAACTCACCATTGAGAAATGTAGATTTTATGTCTAATTGATGGACTATCCAACCATTATGAGCTGCCAAAGCCAAAATAGTTCTAACAGTATCAAAACGAGCAACTGGTGCATATGTTTCAGTGAAATTGATAATTGGAATTTGTGCATATCCCTTAGCTACTAGTTATGCTTTGTTTGTTTGCAAGGAGCCATCTAAGTTGAGCTTGGGCTTGTAAATCCATTTTAATCAAATTGCTTCTTTCCCTTCCGGTAAGTCTACCAAGGTCCATGTGTTTTTCTTCTTAATTGCTCTAATTTCTTCACTCATAGCAACACACTATTCTTCTTTCTCCATTGCATCTTTGAAACATTTAGGTTTCTGTACAATGCAAGCATGTTGACAAGATTCATAAATTTCAGCAAGACTCCTTACTCTTCGTGGTGTTAACTCTGGAGATGATCCATGTGGATTGTTTAGTTCAATATCCTCAATTTCCACCCGAGTAGTAGTCGGCTGCAAGTTAGCACTTTCCCAAAACTAGACTTCATTTTCTTTAAAAATAACATCACGACTTATTATCAATTTTTCTGAAGTAGGAACATAAAGTCTATAGCCTTTAGTTTCTTTACTATAGCCCACAAAGATACACTTGGTGCTTTTATCATCTAACTTTTTTCTTAATTTAATAGGTACACATGCATAAGCAACACAACCAAATGTTTTGAAGTGACTTACATCAGGTTTGCTGCCATGCCAAGCTTTATATGGAGTCATCTTTTTAACAGCTTGAGTTGGAAATCTGTTGAGGAGATAGACAACAACTCCTACAACTTCAGCCTAAAGTTTCTTTGGCAAATCTTTAGCCTTTAACATACTTCTAGCAGCTTCAACTATTGTTCTAGTTTTGCGCTCAGCGACTCCATTTTGTTATGGTGTGTAGCTTGCTGTAAGTTGCCTTTTGATGCCATTGTTTTGGTAAAAATCATTAAAATCTGTGGAAGTAAATTAACCACCACAGTCGGTGCGAAGTGTCAAAATTGAGTAGCCACTTTGTTTCTCAACTATAGCCTTAAATTGCTTGAAACACTCAAATACTTCTGATTTCTCCTTTAAAAAATAAACCTAAGTCATCCGTGAAAAATCATCAACAAAAATCAGAAAATACTTACTTCCACCTAGAGAAAGTGTTTGCATTAGTCCACAAACATCAGCATGAACTAGCATCAAGGGCTTTGAGGCTCTCCATGATTCACCTTGAGGAAATTTGTCTCGATGGTGCTTTCCGAAAGTGTTGGCTTCACATGGTTGCTTTTCAATTTTGTCCATTAAAAGACATTTTGCCATTTTTTTCTTGCACAACAGATCCAATCCACCAAAATTTAGGTGGCCGAATCTTTAATGCCAAAGTAGAGAGTCATTGTTGGCTGCACTAAAAGCATTCATATAAACTTTTGAAACAACAAGTGGAAACATGTTATTTTCTGTCACCTTGGCTATGTAAACTATCTTCATGGTTTTCTATTCATGAATTATGCATTCTTTCTCATCAAATACAACATAATATCCCTTCTTCGTCAATTGACCCACACTAAGTATATTATGTTCTAAACCAAGAACATACATGACATTATGCAAATACTTCTCACCAGATTTTGTCATTACAATAATCGTACCCTTTCCACATCCCTGAACATTATTGTCGTTGCCCATTTTAACTTTTGTTCTCACAGACTCATCAAGCTCCACAAAAAGTGATTTTTGGCCAGCATATGATTACTACATCTGCTATCAATATACCAAACATCCTCAAACTGATCATCATGAGCAAATAAGCAAGCAACAAATAAATTCTCTCCACTATTTTCTTTTCAATCATGTGAATTTTTTCTTTTCAATAATGTGAATTTTCATAATCAGCTGCCTTTTTAAAACAGCTTTTCTCAATGTGACCATATTTTTTGCAATAATAGCATTGTGGAGCATCGTTATTTTGATAATTTTTCTCCTTATACCAACAATCTTTTTCTTCATGATTTGATCTTCCACAATGAGAACAATAACTAGAATTAGAATTGTTACCTCTAGTACTAGTGTTCCTTGGCTGGCTAAAACCTCTTCCTCTACCTTTTCCTCTTGCACGTAATGATCTGCCATGTCCCTGATTCGAGTTTCCTTGTCTTGAATTATCATATTTCTTTTTCAGGTCAAGTCTTAATTGAAATGCTTGCTGGAGAGTAGTCTTTGATGCTCTGTTCATTCGTTGCTCATGTGCTTGAAGTGATCCTATCAACTCTTGAAGAGTATACTCAGTTAGATCCTTTGATTCTTCGATCGCAACAATAACATGATCAAATTTGGAGGGAAGGCTTCACAAAATTCTTTCAATAACTTCCTGATCTGTCAATTGTTCACTAAAGGATCTGATTTGATTCACAATTAAGTACACCTTTGAGAAGAATTCTTGTACTGATTATCCTTGCTTCATCAACATAGTTTCAAACTTGTTGGGCATGGTTTATAGCTTTACAGTAACAACTTTGCTAGTGCCTTGATATTCTCCTTCAAGTAGGTCCCATGCCTCCTTTGATGTTGTGGTAGCCATAACTAGTGGAAAAATAGCGTCATCCAGTGCTTGTTGAATCAGAGATAAAGCCTTAGCATCCTTCTTTCGCCTTTCCTTCAAATCTGAACGTTGAGTTATAGTTGTCCTCTCCACATCTGCAAGATCATCATAACCATTTTCAACCAGCTCCATAAATCATAAGACATAAACAAGGTCCTCATCTTAATACGCCAAATCTAGTAGTTAAGACCAGTAAAGATAGGTATATTTTGAGATGAGTTTGATAAAACACTGGTAGAAGCCATAAAAGAAAATCACTCACAACACTCTAACTACCAAAGCTCTAATACCACACTTGTAGGAGAAGTGTAGAACCTACTTGTTTAAAATTACACTAATAAAAACATTGAATAAGACTTGAAGAAGAAAGTTTATTGATCTGAATTGAAAAGACACTAACTGAATACAATGACTAAGAGTTTAAATAAAACATTTTCAATTAATGTTTTTAGGTTATTGTATTTTAATTAAAAAAATAGAATTTTTTTTTCAATTTCATTTATAAATATTAATTGTTCATGTTAGTGCATGCCATTTATTATATATTATAATAAAATAAAACTTTAATTCACTATATTTTATTATTTTTAATTCACTAATAAAAGGATCCTTTTATTTATTTATTTATTTTATAGATGATTTATGACAAATTGAAGTTCAAATGGTAAATTCACTACTACTGTACTATGTCAGAGCTATTATGTACAAATTCATTTTTCATTCATTTTCTATTTTTTTTTTTACTATTTTATTTATTTTGTTAAATTATTTATTTCCTTTTTGTTTAATTGGCTATCCACATATTTTAAACTCAACTTTAAATATGACTCCATCCCTTTTATATATTTAAACATGAAACTACATAATTAAACTAATAATAAATCTGCACGAAAATTAATTAACTTAATTTAATTGTTTTAAAAGATCTTAAAAGAGAATAATTAGTTTAGAGATTGATTTAAAGTACAAAAAGAGTTTGTGATAAAATAGAAGAAAAATATTTGTGGTAGAATTATTGTTGTTAGAATTGTACAATTCACTATTCGAATCATATCAAATAGACTCACCCCAAATTCGATGTGAATCTATAAATAAATCGGAAAAGTATAAGAATTGATACTGAATTGTACGAGTTAATGGTGAATTGTGAAAATTGATACGAATTTATAATTCTCATTGATTATTGTCTATTGCATAAAATGAATTTTATTTAAGATATAAAATTAGCGGATGGAAAATGTCTTGGTTTTTCAATTAAAAATGCTTAAAAATTGAAATTCCAAAATAAAAAAAAAACCGAACTTGTTCTTCTTTTTTTGCTTCTGTTTCCTAAATTTAATGAGATTAGCTAATATGATGAATTTCATAAATTTTTTATAATTCCTTTTTCAATTCGGAAGATAGATAATATTGATTTAGATTTTCATTCTTTCTTTTATTGATTTGTTTTTTAATAGTAACTATTTATTTCAACTTTCATATAGTGTTTTTGGAGTAAAAGAACTAATTTTTTTAAGTAAAAGGTTGGAGTTCAGAAATCATTCCAAAGTCTAGGATTTATTAAAAATAAAAAGAAAAGAAATAAAGTAAAATAGAAGAGGCAGAAGCCTCTAACATAGCTAAGCAAACCAAAAATAGACTCTTTTGCTATAATAATCAAAATTAGTAGAATAACAAGAAAGATGCTGAAACATTGATCCTTGAAACCCTTCATAGATCAAGCTTCAATGGTTTCTTGGAAACCTTTTTAGAAAGAGTAACCTTATATTTTTGTTTGGATTTTTTATGTTGCACCATAGTCCATTGTTCTTCAGAATCCATAATATCAGCCCAAGAAACCCCTACCTTAGAGAAGTTTTCATCCTCATTGACTGATGGAATCATGGCCATAACTTAAAGATTAACATCATCATTTTGATTATAATTTGAAATATTATCGGTATGGGCAAGGTCCAAATTCAACTCTACATTTGTACCAGAACTCGAATTCTGTATTATTTCCGATGGGACAGAATGGGAGGCCTGAACCTGCATTGGTGCATCTTGAATGGGTTCAGCATCACAAAGTAAACGATCAATGGAAGGAGAGTGTGAGGAATCATGTAGCTGCAATGTTGTAGTTTCCGTGGTAGCAGGAACTAAACCATCAGCCTTTATGCGCTCAACCTCTAAGCATTACTCATGCTCATCAGATGGTGGTGAAGTCTCATATGGAATGGAGCAAATATGCACCATATTTTGATCATGTGCAAAATCAATATCATCAGCTGAAGGATCCAAAACAACTGTGTCTCTCAGCACCTTATAGGTAATCTCTTTCAAATAATCAAAAGCATTAATAATAGGAATAGAGGTTTGTTGAACTGAATTGGGCTCCTTGATAGCAGGTTGAACTTCCAAACTTTCTTAGATTCATCTTGTTTAACATGTTTAGTTTAGTTTACAATAATGTGGGTAATTCGTTTATTCAAACGACAATCCTTGGGTAAATGACCAATGTTGGAGCAGGTGTGGCAAAAGGAAGGGAGGTTTTCATACAGAATTTCAATAAAGAAGCTTTTCCCAACTCTTTTAACCAAGCGAATCTCTGGCAAGGTGCTAGACAAATCGATGTCCATAAGAACTCGGGCATAGTGGCCAAAATTTGCAACAGAGGTGGCATTATCAATCTTCAATGGTACTCTAATTTCTTTAGTAATGGAAGTCAGGATATGAGGATGCCAATACTCCCATGGGAGTTTGTAAATTCGGACCTAGATTTGTGTATTTGTCTACTTCCGTGGCATCAAAATCAGGCATCCAGTGTTGCAATCGATGAATTTTGGGCTTCAAAAAGAGTGCTCCCCTACTCTAAGCAGCATTCTTTTCCGTAGCAGAATTAAAATTAATTTGATAGAAGCCACATCCAAGGGAAATTAACTTCCAGTTAGTAGACAAACCCCATAATCCATTCAATTTTTCCTTCAAATCCACCAGTTTCCATAGAGAATTTCCCTTGGAAAGAATGATACGGGCTATGAGGGCATTCTGACAGAGAGCAAGATGCTGCTTATAGATCTCCTAATTGATTTTGATGGCGATATAGCCACCCTTGATATATATGATGGCCACTATAAATTTTATTTTTTAATTATACTTAATATATTATATTATTAAAAAATTTGAGAATGAATAGTATCAAGTAATATATATTAAAATTAAACAATACTTTATATGAAATATATTATTTTTAAATAACAATTTTTAATATGATTTGAATCTTACAATTCAATACGATTCTTGATTCTCAATTCAAAAATTGATAATTCCAATTCTCGATTTGAATTTCAATTTGATTACTATGAGCAGAATAAAAAAAAAAGTGTTATAGGTAACATAGAGGATAATAGTAGTTAAAATAACAATTTTTTTTTTATTTTTTTTAAAAAATATTAAAAATTTTAATAATTTAATACATAAGCCTTTATGAGTGAATACTGAAATATGAGGAGAGATACTAGTCAAATTTTGTTTATATTATGTAATCTCTCAATATATGCAAAAATTTGACCTCCTTATTAATAATAAAAAATATGAGCGAAATATAATTGTTATTTATGTCTCAAATTATTTAAATATTGACTGAAAGTTTAAAAGCCGACTCAAAATTTAAAAATTTGAATAACACCTATATCCATTTATAAAATTTTGAATAACATTATAACAATAAGTAAATGTGTCTAAGATATTTATTAAATATAACATTATAACAATAAGGAAATGTGTCTAAGATACTTATCAAATGTGTAATTTATTTTTATTTGTTTACTATATTTTTTAGATAGCTTAATTTTTTAAATAAAATAAAAGCAATTAAAATCTAGTAATGTTGATAAACCGTTGATATTAAAACTTTTTCACCAATTATTCTCAAAAAAAAAATTTATTCTAGGACTTTAGTATGGCGCATCTTTAATTATAAACTCTTAAAGCATGATACTATTGAATAATGCACCGACACACACTCTCTCTCTATATTTCTATAATTAATTATTTAATATTTTGATAACTCTAGAATTATCGAGTTAAGTTGACAATTGCTTCTTCCACCAATTAAGAAGCTTCTCCAACTTTTTAGTCACGGACTTCACACTAGTACAAATAGAGTGCTAACTTATTTTGTGTGTGTCAAGTGAGTTAGTGGATGTGCAAGTATGTGTACGTGAGTGGTGTGTAAAGTCCAAATAAAAAGTGTGTGTTGTGTTAAAATAATTAGTGTGTAAGAGTGTCTTCAGTGTAAATACTTATATGAGTATTTTGTGCATAAGTGTTCTTGTAATAAATTTTTATAATAAAATTAAGTTTCTTGTAAATTAGTCCTCAACATATTCTACAAGTGGTATAGAGTAGGCAGTCGGGGACCAACTACCAAGTGCATTCAGAGCAAGTGATTGAGGATCGTGTTACGTCGAGGTGCCACTAGTGTACAGTTCGGGACTATAAAGTTCATTAGTCTAGGACCAAATTTACTTGGTTAATTAGAGTTAATAAACCAAGTCATGATGGCGGACATGACTACATCAGTAAGTAGTCTTGAAAAACTTAATAATAATAATTATAGCATTTGCAGTACTCGTATGCAATTCTACTTGCTCGGTCAAGATTTGTGGGAGATTGTTGGAGGCAGTGAGACCACAACTCCAACAAGTCAAGATGATCTTAAGAAGTGGAAGGTCAGAGCTAGAAAAGTAATGCATGCTTTGTTCGCATCAATGGGGGATGATATGTTGTAGCATATTAAGGAAGCAAAAACACTTAAAAAGGCATGGGAAACTTAAAGAGGCATAGGACACTCTTACTGGATTATTCGCTCGGACAAATGATGCCAATCTCTAACAACTTGAGAACGAGTTATTGTCAACCTCACAAAAAGACATGACGGTGAGTAAGCACTTCACTAAAGTTAAAGCTTTAGATCCTCAAAATAAAATCAAGGAGACAAGGATAAGGAGGATCATAATCTATGGGTTATGTCCTGAGTTTAATGCACTCATCACAACAACACGTGGATGGGCAAAGGAGTCAACTCTAGATGAGTTCGAAAATGTATTCGCTAATCAAGAGGCTTTAAACAAGCAAATGGTTAAAGTCTCAATCAAAGAAGAAGAGAAAGCCCTTTTTAGCAATAAAAGGGGTAAATATTGGAAAGCTATGAGAACAAACACTAGAGGCAAGCCGAAGCAGGAAGGAAAACAAAAACATCAACAAGGAAGGAGTTGGCATACCACAACCACCAATTGGAGGACAAAGTAAGTCACTGTAAGAATGACCAGTGTTACAACTATGGCAAACGAGGCCATTATACTCGAGATTGTTGGTATAGGAGAGCAAAAGGAAATGTTGCAATGTTCTCTCAGTCCCAAGTTGGAAGTGAAGATGAATGGGATTTTCAAGCTTTATATGCCATTATAGAGCCATTCACAAGCAAGTCTGGTAAGGCTACACCATCTGTCACACTTGAGTCAAAAAAGGAGCAAGCACTTGTCACTGTAAGTGACAAATCTATAAAATATAATGACAATTGGATAGTAGATTCTGGGTGCTCTAACCATATGATAGGAGATAAAGGAAAACTCTTAAGCATGTCAAAATACAAGGGGGAGCAAGTTGTTGTCACAACAAACAACTCAAGGCTACCCATTGCTCACATCGGCAAGACGATAGTAGTTCCTCGATACAATGCTAGAAGGGTGCAGCTGAATAATGTTTTCCATGTACCTGGGATGAAGAAGAACCTAATATCAATGCCACAACTAACATCCTAGGGGAACTATATGCTATTTGTACCTAAATATGTGAAGGTATACCAAAGTCTAAATATTACAGGCACACCAGTTATAGAGGGATGAAGGCTAGAGTCTATCTATGTAATGTTAGCACAAACGACTTATGTAGACAAGACTAGAAGGAATGAGACAACTAATCTATGTCATGTACGCTTGGGACACGTGAACTATTACAAGTTAAAGATGATGATGAAGAAGTCTATGCTCAAGGGTCTTCCACAATTTGATGTTCAAGATGACACTATATGCACTGGATGCCAATATGGAAAAGCACACCAACTTCCATATGAAGACTCTGAGTACCGTGCAAAGGAACCACTTGAGTTGGTTCACTCATATGTGTTTGGCCCAGTGAAGCAATCATCCATAAGTGGCTTTCGATATATGATAACTTTCATCGATGATTTTTCAAAGTACGTATGGAGTGTACTTTATGAAGGAGAAATCTGAAGCTTTGAGCAAGTTTAAAGAGTTTAAGGAGATAGTTAAAAAAGAGGTTAATCAAAGGATTCATTGCCTTCGTACTAACAGTGTGGGTGAATATACCTTGTACGAGTTCTAAAAGTACCTGCAAGATTGCAAGATACGTCGATAGTTGACTTATCCAAATATGCCACAACAGAACAGAGTAGTAGAGAGGAAGAATAGACATCTTGTAGAGATATACAGAAGTATGCCACATGCAAAGAATGTTCCACCTCGGTTTTGGGCGGAATGCATGAAGATAGCTGCACATGTAATTAATAGGCTACCACAAGCACCATTTGGATTTGTTTCACCCTTTGAAAAGCTAAAGAATATAAAACCCACTGTAAGTCATTTTTGAGTTTTTGGTTGTGTATGTTATGTTTTCATACCAGATTATTTATGAAGCAAGTTTGATAAGAAAGCAATAAGTTGCATCTTTATGGGTTATGATGATCAAAGAAAAGGGTGGAAGTGTTGTGATCCTACAACAGGAAGATGCTATACACTAAGAAATGTGATATTTAATGAAGTGCCATCCTAGTGGTCCCCTCAAAAAGTTATTCTATCGGACTCAAAAGAAATTAAGGAGAAGTTATAAGAGAGAATTGAAAAAGATAAAGTGGTAGAAGAAGGTGAAGACATTAATCAAGAAGAGAGATTAGAAGAAGAAACAGCCAAGGACAAGTCACCCAAGAAGTCAAAATCACCATAGCACACAGGAGTGCATCAACAGACACTGGAAGAAGCATGTCCAAGCCAACTTGAGGAGATTCCAAAGGATGAAGGTGTAGTAGAGTATGGGCCACATCTGCGAAGAACATCAAGAAAAATTAAGATGAATCCCAAATATGCTAATGTATCACTTGTTAAAGAAGATAATGCAAAAGAGCCTGTAGCATACATGGAAGCATCCTCTAGCAATGAATGAAGGAAGGCTATGAAAGAAGAAATAGATGCCCTAAAGCAAAATGAGACTTGGGATCTAGTGCCAAAGCCTAAAGATGTAAAACCCATATCTTGTAAATGGGTTTATAAAATAAAGAGTCATCCTGATGGATCAATAGAGAGGTACAAGGCTCGTTTGGTGGCTCGGGGATTCTCACAAAAATATTGATTGGACTATAAAGAGGCATTCAGTCCAGTGGCAAAGATTACAACGCTATGTGTTCTACTAGCTTTAGATGCTTGTAAGATTTGGAAACTTTGGCAGATGGATGTGAAGAATGCTTTCCTACATAGAGAGCTAGATCGTGAAATATACATGGAGCAGCCACAGGGGTTCGCAAGTAAGACTCACCCAGGCTATGTATGTAAGCTCAAGAAGGCGCTCTATGGATTGAAGGAGGCACCAAGAGCATGGTACGGGAAGATAGCGGAGTTCCTGATCCAAAGCGACTACACAATGATATCAGTAGATTCCAGATTGTTTGTCAGAGCTCAAGATGGAAAGTTGGCAATAATACTTGTCTATATGGATGATCTAATCATCACTAGAGACGATGAAGCTGAGATTCAACAAATTCAAGCTAACTAATCAATACGCTTCCAGATGAAAGCTTTGGGAGAGCTAAGGCATTTTCTTGGTCTTGAAGTCAAACGAGTGGAGGATGGAATCTTTTTATGCCAACAAAAGTATACTAGAGACCTATTAGAGAAGTATGGGATGCTAGAATGCAAGTCTATTTTGACACCAGTGGAGGTTAATACAAAGCTATGCTCTGCTGAAGGAAAGGACTTGGAGGAGTCTACCATGTATAAAAAACTAGTTGGTAGCCTAATCTATCTCACTCTCATGAGGCCGAATATAGCATATGTAGTGAGCTTAGTAAGTCAATTTATGCAGAATCCGAAGAAACCTCATCTGGAAGCTGTGCGAAGAATTCTGCGATATATCAAAGGAACCATTGACTATGGGATATTATACAAAAAGGATAGAGCAATTGAAATGGTTGGATACTGTGACGCAAATTATGCTAGAGATCATGATACAAGGCTCTCGACTACAGGTTATGTGTTCAGTCTTGGATCAAGACCTATTTTTTGGTGCAGCAAAAGGCAACTGACGGTGTCATTATCGAGTACTGAGTCAGAGTATCGAGCATTAGCTATAGCAGCATAAGAATATATGTGGTTGATGCAATTAATGAAGGATCTTCATCAACCTGTTGAGCACTTTGTACAACTACACTGTGACAATCAGTCAGCTATACACTTGATTGAGAATCCAGTGTTCCACGTAAGAACTAAACATGTGGAGGTACACTATCACTTCGTATGATAAAAAGTCTTACGCGGAGAAATCAAGATAAAGTATGTCAAGATGGAAGACCAAGTTGCAGACATATTCACTAAAGGACTCAATGGTGCAAAGTTTGAAAATTTTAGAAGGTAACTTGGTATGGTAAGCAAACATATATTAAGAGAGAGTAGTTGCTGAGGGGGAGTATTGAATAATGCACCGACACACTTTCTCTCTCTTCATATTTCTAGAATTAATTATTTAATATTTCAATAACTCTAAAATAGTCTAGTTAAGTTGACAATTGCTTCTTCCACCAATCAAGAAGCTTCTCCAACTTTTTAGTCACCGAATTTACACTAGTATAAATAGAGTGCTAGCTTATTTTGTGTGTGTCAAGTGAGTTAGTGGATGTGCAAGTGTGTGTACGTGAGTAGTGTGTAACGTCCAAATAAAAAGTGTGTGTTGTGATAAAATAATTAGTGTGTGAGAGTGTCTTGAGTGTAAACACTTATATGAGTGTTTTGTGTGTAAGTGTTCTTGTAATAAATTTTTATAATAAAATTAAGTTTATTGTAAATTAGGCCTCCACATATTCTACAGATACAAGTTATTAATTACTATTAATGTTTTATTCAAATTAATCATAATATTGCTTTACACTTGTTTTTGGTGTTTTTGCAATTGAAATATATGAGAAAGGAGTTAATTAATAAACTAACCTCAGAGCTTAAAAGCGGTGTTTTGTGAATATGAAGCTCATCCTTGGCCACCCTGTGCTCCCATCCATCTCTTATATTCGGCCTTTGCTCTATTGGGGCAGTGTAAAAGAATGTCTTCAAATTTGGACAGCAATATTTACTAATCTTTTTCAATGTTGGATGCTCAAGAATACCACCAATTCCCGAGCAAAAACATGAGAAGTGCAATGAAGGAAAAATGACATTATTAGATGCCACTTCTAGGAAAATCGAGTGCAATGAAGGAAAAATGACATTATTAGATGCCACTTCTTTTTTAGCCTCCTTCTCCTTTTTGATGATTCCTTCCATCATGTGACAATTTTTAATCTCCACCTCTTGGAGTTGTCCGGGCCATGCGGTTTCTTTAAATAGGTACTTCAAACTGCTACAATTATAATCTTTGAGTAGCGTGAGATTCTTGAAGTCCAAAATTCTATCAGGATCCTTGTTGCATAAATTTCTCAACATTAGTAGGTTAAATAAATCCAACACACTTAGTCGGGGCAGAAGCCCAACATGCCCTCTATTTGTATTATACCTTCCAGGTCAAATACTTCTTCTACGGATGCGCAGTCTCTTACCTCCAAGTACGTTAGCTTGTTCAAAGAAGGCAGCAGACTGGGTGATATTGCTATTGAGAATAACTTGCACTCGTCTACTACTATAGTTTTTACGTTATGGAAGTGCCTCCCCAGGTGCATGTCATGCCATTTTGTCCTTAAAGTACGTTTTGAGGACAGATAGAAATAATCGCGGTCAAACTTTTAATCCCGCGGACATAAAAAAAAATTTTAAATAGGAATAAAAATAAAACCCATTTAAATTAAATAGATCCGATTATATACCAGAAATAATCAAGAAAAATTAAACATTACACACCGCTTCCATTAAGAGTAGGGATTCGATAGTTGTATTGAGGTCTCCCTCCCATTATTGTTCATTCGAACGTTTGTCCTTTCTTATTGACCGTAGTTTCGGTGTGATTAATTCTCCATCGGAGAAAATATTCATTTTAGAGTAGCAGCTAATAGTTACATCTTCTAAGTCAGGGAATTTGAAAGCACAATTCCCTGAGCAAAAGCCGATGAGTTGAGATAATTCTTCAAGGCTCAAAACTTTCAATTTGCTGAAAATAAGCTTATTTTCTGTTTGATCTCCATCGTGTTGCACCACTTCAGTCATGCCTTGGCAGTAAGAAATACTCATTTTTGTAAGTTGAAGCAGGCCATTTGCTGTTGACACTGTCACCAAATATCTCAAATTATCGCATTTATTCACCTCGAGGGCCGTTAAATTTTTGAAGGATGATGATTGCACTATGTTATTCAATCTTGCACAATGACCTATTCTCAAAGTCTCAAGATTTTGAATTAAGGTTTTGAATGGGACATCTTGCTTCCATATATGCTTTAACTTATTCGCTTGGGATATCTCCAAGTGTTTTAGTGTCCCAAAATCTACATTCTCCTCCACCATTCTTTCATCTGAGAATAGCTCTTCTAAGGAACTCCATAAGTGACTCCAATTAATAAGAAGTTTCTCCAGATTGTATAATTTTTTGAGGAAGCCAAATAGAAAAGGATATGATTCTTCACTCTAAGTCTTGTAGTTCAACTACTTTTAGTTTGGAAAAGTGCTATGTATTAAATTGGACATGTTGTAACACCATGAAGTCATTATGATGTAATGTTAATTCCTCTAAGGCACTGGGTTCACCTACAATGGAAAGGGAATCATTTATGTAAAAATAGCTGCTTTTCTTGATAACTGAATAAATTTGGGATGAATTGATTCTTGATATTCATTGAATAATGAGTTATACATATATAGTAGTACAAGAAGATATGAATAGTGTGAAGATGGACACGCAGATGTCTTATAGTGTATGTGAAGCTCTTTACAATATAGAATTTTTTATGGTAACCCTATCATCCTCCCGCAAATTGTAAAGGAGCTGGGCAAACTGACAATTTGAAAATAAAAGGCCTGAAAGTAGATTTGGATGCTAGCTTCATTAAGACATCTGCTAGTTGTTCCTTTGAGGACAAACAACGCACTTCCAACTGCTTGGTCAACACCCTTTCACAAACGAAATGGAAATCAATTCCCAGATGCTTAGAACATGAGTGAAAGATATGTGAAGATGTAAGATACGTTGCAGTGCTGTTGTTGCACCAAAAGACTGGTGTGGTGAAAGTTGAAATGTGTAATTCGGTCATGAGGAATTGCAGCCAATGAAGCTCATTGACCGAAGATGCCAAGGCTCTATACTCTGCTTCAGTGGAGGAGCGTGTGATTGTGCATTGTTTGTAGGAGCTCCAGGTGATGAGATTACTGCCAAAAAAAATGGCAAATCCCGTGGTTGACTTGCGGTCATCTGGATTACCGCCCCAATCAGCATCGGAGTAAACATTAATGTTAAAATGAGGCGATTTTTGTATTAAAAGTCCATGATGTTTAGTGGCTTTGAGATACCACAATATTCTTTTTACAGCAATCCAGTGATCTTCAGTTGGGCAATGCATGAACTGAGATGCTTGATTGACAGCGTAGCAAATATCCGATCGAGTCATGCAGAGATACTGCAAACTGCCAACTAGACTACGGTAAAGAGTAAAATCAGAAAAGGGTTTTCCATTGGAGACTAGACGAACAGTTAGAGAGGATGGTATGGTGACCGTATTCGCATCTGCCATATTAGCTTTGGACTGAGTTATAATGAGACCATCGGCTACCTAAGATGCCTCTATCCCAAGAAAATAACTGAGTTGTCCCAAGTTTTTAACTGGAAATTTTTCTTTAAGTGACCGAATAGTGCAGATCAAGAAGGAATTATCATTGCTAGTGAGAAGTAGATCATCTATGTATAGTAAGCAAAAGGCATGTACCTGACCATGTTTGTAGTAATAAAGACAACTATCCATTTTCGAAGCTTTGAAACCAAGGCGAAGAAGAGCATTGCTAAGACATTTGTACTATTGTCTTGGCGCTTGTTTGAATCCATAGATGGACTTGCAGAGCTTATATACATAATCAGGAAATGTGGGATTGATAAAGCCTGGAGGTTGTGTCATAAAAACCTCTTCATCCAAGGATCCATAGAGGAAGGCATTAGAAACATCAAGTTGATGCACATGCCATCCAGAAGAAACTGTAAGTGAAAGAATTAATCTGACTGCTACCGGTTTGACTACAGGGTTGTATGTATTAATGAAGTCAATTCCAGGTCGTTGATGAAAACCTTTTGCAACCAGTCGTGCCTTGTAACGCTCTATTGTACCATCCTTCTTTGTTTTAATTCAATACACCCACTTATTGCCAATGAAATTTTGATGTTTGTGCTTAGGTACAAGATCCTATATATGGTTATCCATTAATGCTTTGTACTCCTCTGCCATAGCTCGTCACCATTCAGGTGCTTTGTGTCTTGTTTAAAGGTGGTAGGCTCGGTACTATAGGAGGTGGTTGAGAGGTATGCTTTTGGTTTAAGGGAATTAGTTTGAGATCGTGTGATCATTGGATAGTTTCGAATGGACGGATTAGGATGAGAAGTGTAGTTGGTTAGGTCAACAACTAATGATAGTTCTGGGGATGAGGGGGATAAAGGTTATTGTGGGAGATTGGGAGAGGATAGAGATGTTGGAGGGGGAGAGGTTGTTGTAGTAAGAGGTAAGGATGGGAGTTGATCCGTATGGGATGAGGTGGGGTTAGGGGATGTGGATGAGGGAGGATTTGTGGATAAAGATGGTGGGTTGGAGTTGGGAAGAGAAGCTGATGGTATTGTAATTGGACTCTGGAGGTGACTAGGAATTAGAATTGTGCTCGAAGTGGTGTTTTGAGCATCAAGTGCGGAATCTTGAAATGTAGCAAATGGATAAACCTGATCATAGAAAATAACATGTCGTGAGATGTAAATTTTTAGAGAAGACAAATCTAAACAATGATATCCTTTATGAGTTTTACTGTAACTGAGGAAAACACACTTGGCAGATTGTGGTGATAATTTGTTAGGACTATAGGGACGAAGCCATGGATAACAGAGATACCCAAAGGAGTGTATGTCAAGATAAGTGGGCAATTGACAAAATAATTTCTAAAAGGGTGATGCATTGGCCAATGTGGAGGTGGGTAACTGATTAATGATGTACAATGTTGTATCAAAGGCATAAGTCCAGTATTGCATGGGAACACTGGAATGATGAATCAAAGATAAGGTGGTTTCAACAATATGCCTATGTTTGCATTCAACCAAGCCATTTTGTTCAGGTGTGATGGGACAAGACACGCGATGTGAAATTCCATTATCTTGTAAATATTTGGAGAGAGCTTGATACTCTCCTCCCCAATCAGACTAAAGAGACTTAATAGAACATTCAAAACATTTTTTCACCAGATGTAGAAATTTAATCAAAATATTCAGAACTTCAGACTTTAATTTCATGAAATAAATCCAATAATACTTGTTATAGTGATCATAAAAAAGTACATAGTAGCGAAAACCATGAATAGATTGTACTGGAGCTGGTCCCCATACATCAGATGAAATAATTTCTAATGGCTAATGAGGTGGACAAAGAAAAAGGTAATTTATGACTCTTGCTAATATTGCATGCATGACATGCATTATTGTCACTATGATAGGGAATATGAAAACGACTAAGGACTTGTTTGACAGTTGAGATATTGGCATGAATAAGGATGGAGTGCCATTGAGACAAAGGGGCGGCTAGGAATGCAATGGGACGTGAGTGGTGCAAGTGAGAGGATTATGGATGGAGTTGGTCCAAAAACATGGAGTACAAGCCATTATCATTCGGGCCTGTATGCAGTACCTCCTTTGTGCGGATATCCTTAATATCAAAGGAGTCAAGAAAGAATTCAACAAAAACACCATTAGAGTTAGTAAAGGCAGAAATAGACAGTAAATTAGAGCAAGATTGTGGAACATAAAAAATATCATTGAATTTGTAAACATGATTTTGAGACCGAAAAAGAGAAGAACCTGTGTGAGAGATTGGAAGGGAATTACCGTTGCCTATCTTAACTGAATCAGTGCCTTGATAATTTGAATGAAGAGTGAGATTGTCTAAGTCAGGAGTCAAGTGATGAGTGGCACCTGAGTCAAGTATCCATGGCTGGGTAGATGAGACTGAGGTGGTGGAGGCAGCAAGAAGTGAAGTGGGGCTGATGGGCGGTTTTTGGGTTGTGCGTGGCGAGGGGCACTATGGAGCAATGTGACCGAAGCCTGAGCAATTATGGCATTGTAATTGGGAGTAATCAGAAGTGATGGCAGAAGGAAAATTGGCAAAACGAGTAGGATACCAAGTTCGACCTCGTCCTCTATATGAACGGCCACCACGAGCACGTCGTGATTGGAAAGGGCTTCGACCACCACGATAGCTACTGGTGGGAGCCGAAGGTGCATAGAAAGCAGATGGTGGAACTTGATGTGTAGAAGCATAAGCAGCAGCAATGTCATCATCTTCGCAATGTAAAAGACCATATAATTCATCATAAGTCATATCATCCTGCCTCTGTTGAATGGAGCGAACAAAAGGACAATAAGAAGAATCTAAACCATTGATAAGAACTTGGAGCAAATCAGCTTCTGAGACATGATTGTTTAAAGCGATGAGCTGATCAAACATTGATTTGGCTTTTTGAGCATATTGTGCGATGCTCTCAGTGGATTCTTTTGTTAAATTGAAAAATCTGGCCTTGATGGCACAGACTTGTGACTTTGATCCAGATGAATAAGTTGTAGCTAATTTCATCCATGCATCAAGAGCAGTTGTTACATTTACAATCTGTGAAACATATGATTCAGAAACAGAACCGATAATCCAACTAAGGGCTAATTGATCTTGCCTGAACCAAGTCAAAAAATCTAGATTCGGTTGATTGCCAATAGTTGCAGGTGGTGCTGTTATGGTTCCATTAATATGACTAGCAAGATCGTAACTACGCAAGAGAGGGAGTAATTGTGCACGCCATAACAAATAATTGGCGCTGTTTAATTTGATGGGCAAGTGGTGCGCAACATTTGGTAGAGATGGAATGTTGCTTGAAGAAGAATTTACAGTAAGGACAACAGTAGTCAATGTTGCTGGAGTATAGGCCATGACGTGAGAAGAAAAGAAAAAAAAAGGGTCGATTATTAAACCTTAATATGGCTCTGATACCATGATAACTGAATAAATTTGGGATGAATTGATTCTTGATATTCATTGAATAGTGAGCTGTACATATATAGTAGTACAAGAAGACGTGAATAGTGTGAAGATGGACATGCAGACGTCTTATAGTGTATGGGAAACTCTTTACAACATAGAATTTGTTATGGTAACCTTATCATTTCTTATTCAAATAATTCGAGACAGAGAGTAATTCAAATTTCAAGAACCCATTAATATGTAAAATGTCTAACTTCAACGTCTCAATTAAAATTTTTAGGGTGGCCATTTTTGCACTCCATCAATTAAATTTTTGGGTGAACCCACTTTATCATAGAGCATTACAAACTTTCTACTATAAACTTGACATATGGCACAATTAGTTAGTATTTATTATGTTTTTAACTTTAAAAATTAAACATCAAATTAAAATAACTTTTAACACATTTATGAACTTTTTTTAGAATTATAAGCTATTTTTTAAAATGTCATATGTTATGAACTTTTTTTCATGGGAAATTCTTGGGTAATTTTGTTTGTGATGTACTTTATTTTTACTTTAGTTTAATTACCATTAGATAAGAATGTGTTGCATCATCTAATGGTAATTATCAACAAAGTAAAATTTACTTTGTAAAAAATAAAGTAATCATAGAAAGCACCTTTATTTTATATATAAAATTATGGGTTATTTTTTTAAATAATAAGTGATATAATTTATTAAGTTTAAAATTAAATTAAATTAAATTATTTACTTTTGACTCATTTTGAAAAATCTTATTTCTGATATATTAAGTATTAAATATCTCCAATTAAATTATTTTTGGTTATAAAATTTTAATAATTTTTAACTATTGGAAAATATTGTTGATTATTTTTGAAACGATATATTGAGGTACTAAAAAAAAAGAGCACTAGCTCCCTCTCGAACTAAATTTTAATTTTCAAAGTAAGTCTAATTAAACATGACATTATTATTATAGACACAGATGAACTTTACTTATTAATGATTAAATATATTTAATTGAATTATTTTTAATTATAAATTTTTAAATGATTTTTAACTATTGAAAAATAATACTCATTTCTAAAAAATACAAGCTCATCCATATTAAGCTCCCACAATTATATTAAAATTAAGGAACACTAACTTCCCTCTCGAACTAAATTTTAATTTTCAAAGTAAGTCTAATTAAACATGACATTATTATTATTATAGACACATATGAACTTTACTTATTAATGATTAAATATATTTAATTGACTTATTTTTAATTATAAGTTTTTTAATGATTTTTAACTATTGAAAAATAATACTCATTTCTAAAAAATACAAGCTCATCCATATTGAGCTCCCATAATTATAGTAAAATTAATTAATTTAAATAAAAAATTAAACAATTTAATTAGATCTAATTTTTAAAATTAATAATATAATAAATTTTAAAATTAATAAACTAAAAATTAAATGATAAATTATATTACATGTCATTATTTTAAAAAAATTACTCATAATTCTATATAAAAATTTATAAATGTATTAAAAGTAATAACGGTTAAATGTTTAGCTTTTAAAGTTAAAAATATAATAAATACTAACTAATTATGTTACATGTCAAGTTTATAATAGAGAATCTATAACCCTATGTGATGAATTGGGCTCACTCAGAAATTTTTCCTCTTTATAAATACATTTTACATTTGACTTTTCAGTAATTTAAATGACACTAACTTTTCAGTAATTTAAATAGCATAATTATATTTACACTTCAATGACTATTGTATTAGCTAACACACAAAATTTAACTTCTCATATTTAATTATCTTAATACATTATTTTTTTTTTGAATGTGCAACATATATTAAGTCTTAAATATATACATAAATTTTTTTATATTAAAAAAAAGATAGATAATGAAAAAATAAGAAATAAGAACATTAATATTTGCAAGTTATTAACTAAAAATGTACATTTTTGGTTAAAATTTTAGGCATGGTTGATCTCATTATTTTGTCGTAAAATTTTATTTATTTTATACATTTTAATTATTTGATATATATTTTGGTTAATATTTAAAATTTTATTTATATTGTATATTTAATATTTGAATTTAAATGAGATTTTGAAGATTTTTCCTAGGGTTTAGGGTTGGCGGTGGCCTTTGGCCGTCATGTTCTTCTCTTTTTTGCCATGGATTATCTCAGCCATAGTGATAAGTCGTTTCCAGTCACTGGGAACAAATCTAAGTCAGATAAAAAAATCTAAGTCAGATAAAAAATAGTCTTAGGCCGCAACTGTCATTAGATCTCCAATCGCTACAGATACATATCAATTCAGGTAGATCAAAATTTGAATGAGCAACAACTTTCTTTATGTCGTCATGCCCTTATTACTCATCTGGTTTTGACTAAAGGCGAGGCTCCTTGGAAGCTTGCAAACTTAAAGCAAAAGTTAACGACTATTTGGGGGCTATCTCGCTTGGTCGGGGTTTCTATTAGGTTCTATTGAATTCTACGGAAGAAAAGAATGGGGTTTGGGGAAGAGGAACTATTGTATTAAAACCAGGACTTCGGCTCCAACGTTGGATGCTAGACTTTGATCCTACTGATCAACGATCTACCAATGCACAAATATGGGTGCGTTTATATTAGTTGCCTTGGGAATACTAGCATCCCAAAATTTTGGCTTCGATCGCGAAAGGTATTGTAGTTTCTTTGAAGTTTGATAATGTTACGATTAATGGGGAGTTTGGCCATTACGCATGAATTATTGTGGATCTTGATTTAAGTAATTCGTTACCTAAAAATCTCTTGGTAAAACAGGTGGGCAAAAGTTTCTTTGTGAATGTAGTTTATGAAAACCTTCCACTATTTTACAATTTATGTTCTAATATTGGGCATGTTGTCCATGATTGTCGAAGGCAAAAATCTTCTTCTGATTCTGCCCGCAAGCCTATGGAGGAACCTAAAAAATTTGAAAACCTAAACAACTATCCAAACAACCTTCAAATGGTCCAATTTTTGTCAATAATGTCTTCACTAAATTAAATGTAGTGGATGAGTTTCACCCTACTGAAGCATATCTAATTTCTGATGCTGTGAAAAAAGATAATGTGACAGCAGATTCCATTCAGGATCCCATAAGTTCTGATGCTGCTAGAAATGTGTTACTTATTGCAGTGATTGACAATGTTTTGTATGCAGAATCAGATGATGGCGAAGAAAATAATGAATCAATTTAGGTGTTGCAGCATGACTCTGACTTTCATCAGGAGAATGTTGAGTATTTTCAGCTGGAAGGAACGAAGATAATGTCAAAGGCCAAGGAAATTTTGGACTCTTCACCACCTAGAGTTAGTGAGGCAATGCAGCAAAATACAGTTCAATAGCTGCAAGCTGAATTAGAACATACAACAAATCCAGTCACCGGTACCGTTTTAAATGCAACAATTCATCATGTTGATCCCAGTTCAAATGAAGACCTTCAAGTGGTGGTTACGAGTGATACTCACAGGGCCAAACTTTAAGTGACTACGCATGATGGTCCCATACCATTTTGTGTTGATGAAATGGAATCAGAAATTGGATCAGGGTCCATAATATCAAAGGAAAATAGACAAAATAACAAAATAACAAGCGAAATGATTCAGATGCGGATGGGCAGCAACCAAATGCAAATCAGATCAAGTTATCTTAGGTGGACGAGGCAGAATTACAAGAGCAAGAATGGACTATTGTCCAACGTAAACAAAAACAAGCAAAGTCTGAGAAATACAAAGTTACCCTTTCAGAATGGCCTTCTAGAAGACCAGTTAGACTTAATTTATGATGCTTTCTTCTAGAATTTCCTTGGACGTTCATGAGTCTAAGTCTGTCTGCATCAGACTTATACTCAATTTTTGTTTTCTTGTAATTTTGCTTGATGATTTTTGCAGAAGAGTCCTTTTTGGATTTGTTAGCTTTTGTTGGAGGCTTCTGCCTCCTTTTCTTTTCTTCATCTTTGTATCTCTTTTTCTATTTAATTTAATAAATCTTGGATTTCATATTATTTTCTAAACTTCAACCTTTTACTTAAAAAAATATTTGAATTTAAATATATGGTTATTTTTAAAAAAATAATTTTTAGAACATAAAATAAATAAGTGGAGAATCAATTATATTGATATTAAATTATAAAATATAAACGAGGACAAATTTAATTTTTCATAAAATAAAATTATTTATAGAAGAATAAATATGTTTTTATCAAGAAAAATAATTGAAAAAGTAAAAAATATAATAAAAAAGTGCAATTAAAATGATATTTTAATTTTTTTAATTATTAAGTAACTATTTTGAATAGAGAATGATTTTGAATTAAAAAATATAAAAGACGTGAAAGATTCGAATAGATAATTGGAGACAAAAAGTAATTACTCATACAACAACAATGTCAACTTCATTTTCTCAAAAATTTTAATGTGTTGCAAAAAGAAGAGAAGCGTACCTTTTCCAAAAAGAAGAAAGGAATGTTGTGTTGGTCTTGGCCCCCTACTTCAGCTCCTTCGTAATTAGTGTTGCAACTAATCACATCCAGACTTTCCAACTTTGGCCACTCAGCTCTATATCTCCCTGGATAGAAGCTTTTGATTTTTTGGTAATCTATCAAGATGCAAAGAGGTTAGTTGAGGAAATTTTAAAGTATTACAATCTGATTGTAAGCCTTCAGTTTGCCCAACAATCTCCTCCACCTCCTCACATTTTTCTGATAGATACATATTGCAGCTACGAAAGATTTCTAGCTATGGAAGTCGGACATATATATTTCAGAGCTTTACACTCTTTAACATCAATTGACTTCAATTCTTGAAGAGTAAAACCTGTGGGTGGAGCCTTACTCCATATACACTTCAGTTCTTTAAGATTCCTTATTTTCAATTCTCTCAGCTTAATTGCAACTGCACCATTTGTTTCTCCAACATTCAACTCTTGGCATTTAAATATCTCTTGCACTGAATAACAATAAAACATGTCCAACTTCTCCAATCTTTGGAATCTTGCCAAGACATTCCATGGAAAAATAATTAACAGTTTTGAGCATAACCCAACGCGTAATGCTTTTAGTTTGCTAAAGGAATCAAGAGCAAGTTGACCATGCCATAGATTTTCCACCTCACCAAAGGAGACCAGACGCATTTCTTCCAAGTTACAGAATACAACCTGAAATGCTAATTCCGATTAATTTTTTTTAACATTTTCATTAAATTCTGTCATATATAATTAAATACGAAAAAAGAAACGATAGTGAATATTAAAAAAATTTAAATAAACAAACAAATGAAAGGGGTCAACATTTTATTAAAGAGAGATTGAATTTCAAACTTGTGGTTGGCCTCTGAGTTAAATTGCACATCATCTGCACTGACCATCGTATCCGTACATGCGGCACAAGAGACGAAGGTCGTCAAGGCTCTACAACTTTCTAACATAGCGGAAGAATGTAAGATAAATATTAATGATTGTTGAATCGCGCATAACTATCAATCACTAATCTTTTATAATCTGCAATTCTCAAATTCAGGAAATAGACATCAAAATTCAAAGAATTTTGGAAAATCTCAAAAGAGTCAAATTCTATTATTCATAACCACATTCAAAAGCCAAAAACAAAAAGTCTTAAATAGAAAACCCTAAAATAATCCCAAACCAAATAGGAAAAAGAATTCTAAAACAAATAAAACACAAAATTGCTTAATTGAAGGCCTAAACGAAGGAATTTGCCCGAAAAACAATAAGCCTCACAAGCTAAGCTTGTGATTCCTAATCCTTGGTCCATTACCATTCAAATTAGGCTTTTGAATCGCCAAAATCTGAAACTCCAAAGTTGCAGTTAATTACGAAACTGCCACTACTTCAATTTTTCATATTTTTTCAGGAACCGAATTGCTTGCTCTTTTATGTCCGCATCACTTTCTATCTCCAATTCCCTAAGAGACTGAAATTCAACTGGATACCAAGCAGTGCAGAATCTAATCAAATTGGGTAGATGAGAAAGCGTCATCTTGTCTAGTTTAGGAAAGAATATCTCAGGCATGGTCTCTTGTTCTTGTATAGATTCCTTCGTATGTATTATCTCTTGCACAAAGTGACAATCTTGTATCTCAAATTTCTTGAGCTGCAAAAGGCTTTTAACCATTGAAGTCGTAAATACATGTTTCAAATTGTTGCATTTACTGATGATTAAGCTGGTTAAGTTTGAAGTTGTTGGGGAGAAGTTGTCCTGCCATATCTTTTCACAGCAAACTGAAGTTATTTGTAGATCCTCTAAGTTGGGGACAGAAACCTGAAGGTGTAATTTCAGAAAAAAGTATTGAAAAGAACTGCAAGCAAAGCCTTCAATTATAAATTGCACTTCAAAAATTTGTAGTAGATGAAATGAAATCACTCCGTCTTAAAAAAGAATTTACTAACACAAAATGTGTCAAAAACAAAATGGAAGGCAAAAAATTGTTTTTCAACTCTAATTAGATTTTTATAAATAATGTATGTTCCAAATCTTCATTAATCAAATATAAAACACACTAAGAGTATATTAGAGAAAACCAATATAAAATTTTTATTTTTCATTTATTTTTTAAATTTTTTACTGTAATTTTTTTTATCTTGCAAATTTATATGAGAACACATTAATTATGTATAACAAAAAAAGAAGAAGCAATAATGACATGAGCGAAATTGGAGAAAAGAGTTTGGATAAAAAGAATAGTTGTATACTGCATGGAACATTTAGATTTAAAATAATGACAATTAGAATATGTGTATCAAATTGGTGATTAAATTTGTAGTAAATAGTATATATTCTCAAATACTTATTAATTAAGTGTAAAATACTAAGAAAAAGTGTCAAGTATGAAACAATTGGATGTAATATTTTGGTAGAAAAAATCCACTATTTTGTTCATCAATTTTTAAGGTTTATTTTATTGAATCGCTAATATATATTATATTTTATTAAGCCTTTTTAATATATATATATATATATATTGTCAACATTGAGTATGTTTTTTGACACAAAAATAAAATAATAATAATAATAAGAGTCGAGAATCTAAATTTAAAGCTCAATCTCTTTTCATTGTGTTTGCAATAAACACTATTATTTTGATTAAAAAAAATTAATAAAACGCAATAAATATTTAAATGCTGCGAAAATAAATTTTGAAAAAGTTCTTGAATAAGATTTTTCTTGGTACATATAAGCAGAAATCTCTTTACATTTTTTCACCAAAAACCTTTACATGAGTGTATTTTATATTTTTAATATGGCAAGCGTTATTTTTGACTTATTTTCAAATTTTTTAATTATTGTAGTTTTTTATCTTGCAAATTCATATGAGAACACATTAATTGTGTATAACAAAAAAAAAATCAAAATTAGCAAGACAAGAAAGAGATGATATGAGCGAAATTAGAAAAAAGAGTTTGGATAAAAAGAAAGAGTATAATAAGATGGGAAACATTATAGAGACTTTTCACAGCTTGAGAGTAGTTATTAGCATAGGTTATTGTGTTATAAAAAAGATAAAAGTATATGAAGTGCAGAAGATTTTTCAAAAAATAAAATAAAAATGAAAATGAAAATTTGGAAGATTTAAACATTGCTTGAGTAATTTTAGAGGTAAAACTATATATATTTGGCCAATTAATAATGACAAAAAAATTGTCCGCTCATATTTTTCGGTTTGAATTTGGCGATAGTCAAAACTCATGTGGTTATTGGTACGGGTATCAAATGTAAACAATAATAATGATGATGATGATGTCAAAAACTTGGTGCGAAGACGTAGCGCCAAGATCACCTTCTGACGCTGGTTCTTCAGATGCTGGAAGATCACTCTTCTTTTCATTGCAAATGCTTTTCAGTTGTGGTAAATTTTCCAGTGTCAAGGAGCGTATCTCTGTCAGCTCAATAACTCCAATATTAACATCTTCCTCCCCACTTGCAGAAAATGAAAAAAGAGATGTTAATCTCCTGCAATTCCTGACATTTAAAACTTTTAGTTTACTGAAAGATTCTGCTGCTGGTTCGCCATGACAGATATCCTCCAAGATCATTAAATGGACTGCAAGATGGGAATTGCAGGATATATTGCAGGACATGTCGACCACTTGGTTGAATTCATGACAATGTGTGGAATCAAAGGATCATTTTGAACATGGAGATGCTTCAGCTGTGGAAAGCCATCCCCGTCAAGATCATACAACACATTCTCTATCCCCCTCACTTTATCTAAATGCAGATCCTCCGTTTCCTTTAACAACATTTTAATCTCGCGCTCCACTCGAATATTTGTTTTGAACCTGAGCTTGAGCGTTCTAGAAGATTCATTTGTTCACTCTCCAGTCCCACCCATCTCCTATGACGATTCTGTAATTTTTCAACCCATTGAAATTGCAGAACAGAGACTTTGGTAGCATATTGGCATCTAGAACTTGCATTTCTAAGGTTGTCAGACCGGACAAATGCTCCAGCTCACCAAGGGGTGCATTACCTTCTGCCTCCCACTCTACAAAACTGTTGCTCAGATGCAGTGCTTCCAACAAGGTCAGCTTTGACAACACATTTGCAGGGATAACTTTGAGCTTGGAACAATTGCTCAAATCCAACAACTTCAGGTGAGTCAATTGCTCTATTTGTCTTGGCAATTCAGAAATGTAGGAGTCCGCAAAACTCAAGACTTCTAGTTGCTTCAGATCACCAATAGCAGTTACATTATCCAACTGGCCCCGATGCAGACACAAAGCCTGAAGGTTTGTGAGCAAACTAAGTGATGAAGGCATAGAAACAAAGTGCATCCCAGTAAAATCCACTACTTTCAGTTTGTTAATCCCTTTAAAGAATACATCAGGGATCTCCAAAGAACGATCTTCGGTCATAAGAAACAATAGCTCTGCTTTCGGACATTCCAACCCTTCAGGGAGCTTCTGGATATCATTGCACGGCAGGGAAATTCTAGTGCAATTCTTGTCTGGCCATTCCTTCGATCCAAAACCACTCGAACCAATAAAGGCATGCTGCAATCTGGATGCGATGGACACAGCAGTATCCCGAACTACATCATGCATTTTCACATATCCGTGCATGTCGCCATCCTGCAACAACGACTCATCTTTTAACCCATTGATCAAAGTAAATACTCTCTCTTACAGCTTCAACAGTGGCTCTGTGTTTAAACAGATCTAGACCCATACTGTGCATTAACAAGTATTGGATCCGAATATTAGACTGTCCAAACAAGCCACAAAGCAAGAAAAATCCTTTCGCTTCATCATTCACTACAAGAATCTGTCGATTTAGCAACGGAATTCAGCGACGGAATTTTCCGTCGTAAAATAGGAACGGATTAGCAACGAAAAAAGCACATCAGCGACAGAATGTAGTCAAATAATAAAATTGATTTTTTTAGCGACGGAATTTTATTTCCGTCGCAAAGTTAGCGACGGAAAATAAATCTGTCGCTAAATT
Source organism: Mallotus repandus (assembly GCA_949671775.1). Lineage (NCBI taxonomy): Eukaryota > Viridiplantae > Streptophyta > Magnoliopsida > Malpighiales > Euphorbiaceae > Mallotus > Mallotus repandus. The sequence goes on from CATIWM010274075.1 coordinate 29,384, forward strand.
AGCGACGGATTTCTATTTCCGTCGCTAATTTTTGATTTCAAAACTTTATTTTCATTTTATTCCAAATTTAAGCATGTTAAAATATTAATTAATGTTTATTTAAAATACATGGAGATTATTTTTATAAAATATT
>CATIWM010274104.1:0-11116 GCA_949671775.1 Mallotus repandus
GAAAATTAAATCTAAATAATATAATAGTAATTTAGACTTTAAAATTTTCATTTGATATTTATAAATATAATTCAAGCAAAAATTTCAATAGATTTTATTTTAACTAATTTTAAGTAAAAATAAATGATGAAAAAATTGTATATGTGTGAATTTTTAACAAATAAAAAATTTGTATACCTTAAATACTAGTTGGTAATAAATTTTTACGAAATAAAAAAATATATTGATATAATTTTTAAGAAAATTTGTCCAAGTTATTATTTAAAAAAAGATAAAGTTTGAGTGTATTTAAAATTTTTAGAGTGAAAATAGGTGCATCCTTTAATAATTTATTGCTTAAAATTAAAGAAGTATAATATATATTAGTATTGGATTATAGTTAATAAAAAGATAAATAATTTAGAAATATTTCTGTTAATAATAAAACATTCAATTAGAAGTTTAAATTAGTTAAATTATAAATTTATTAACTAAATATATAAATTTTAATAATTAACTAAAATATTTATTGAAAGTACAAAATAAAAAATATTTAAGAATATTAAGAATTAATTCATTAAAATTTTAAGATACATAAATTTATTAAAACTTTTAAAATTATAGGGACTAAATAAGATATTTTATTCTATATGTATAATGTCGAAAAAATTTAATGTGAAAAAAATAAAAGTATGAGGAGTTAATGTGTAAAAAAATAAAAATATAAAGACTAAATACATGTAAATAAAAATGCACAGATAAAGGTTAGAAAATGATAAAATTGCAAGGGAAAATAGTTATTCCTATATTATATTAGAACTTTCTTTCATGCTCTAATATATTTTCCTTTATTGGCCAAAAAAAAAGTGGCCATTCCGTTAGTGCAATGACCACTATTGTGGGTAGTGTAATGTGTAGAACCTAAGTAAATGTTCATATACATTAGGACAAGAATTAGGAGAAGAAGGTGGTGGAGGCTGCATTAAAAAATAAGTTAAGGGAATCATGTGAATATGGCCATATAAGGACTAGGATATATTTAAGGTGAAGATACTTAAAAAAAATTATTTTTAAATACAATTTAATTTAGATAATATAGTTAGGGTTTAAAAGTTTGTTAGGAACTAATTGATTAATTGTGTAACTGTACAAATAAAATATATTAATTAATTAATTAAGAATATGCAAGAGCATTCTCACCATCATATTCTAGTGGTTAATGAATATTATTATTATATATATATATAAAAAATTCTAGGTGTATATGCATAAGTTATGGTAACCCATGTTTGATTATTAGATTTCTTCAAAATCTTTTTTTTTGAAACAAGATTTCTTCAAAATCTTAGTTTCTAGCATATGTGAATTTTGGATTATTTGTTTAATGGGTTCAATTTGATGGGCTTTTGTCTTTTTGTTTTCTTTTATTTTCTCTTCAGATTGATGAGCACATACAGAGAGAGATCATGAACCACAGTTCATTGAAGCATTCCAACATAATAAGATTCAAAGCGGTATATATATATATATATATATAACTGTTATTTTTACAAATTTTCCCCCCTTTACGTGATAATTTTGTGTAATTTGTTTCAAAAAAGTGATATGATAAAATTTGTACATTGAAATTTCTTTGTGACGCTGGTTCTTTGGACCACCCACTAGCTAGCTTTATTGCATTTGGTTATTTTATGAACATAATTAATAAAATTATTTGTTCTTAATTTGATTAATTATACTTTTTTTTTCGAATAATATTATATATCAATTACAACTGAAACACACTTTATATATTATATATATGTATCTATCTAAATATCTATCACAAAATTTTGTGATGAAAACACCTTTTTCATGGTATGAATTTTAGTGACGGAAACTAATTTCATCACAAATTTTTGTGACGGAATCCGTCACAATTTTATGATGGAAACACCTTTTATTGCCATTAAACTTGTAGTGACGAAAATTATTTCCGTCAAAAATCCATCACAAAATTTTGCGACGAAATTTTTTTCGATCACAAAATTTAGCGATAGAAATATGGTGATGACAAGAATTCCATCACCAAACCTGATTTATGAAAGAAATTTTGGTCACTATTTTACTGTTTTCTTGTAGTGTTTTGTCCAAAAAAAAACTGTAAAAAAAGGACTGTTGCACGTTAGTTTAGTGGACTTTACATATATAGTGCACATAGATACAAAACTGTAATTAACAGAGCAGATGTCCACAGGACACAGCCTAATGGCAAAGTGTAATACAAGCAAGCAAAGCATGACTTAACAAAAATAAAAACCCAGAATGTAAAGAGGGTGCAATAAAGGCTGCAAGAAGCATAAATAAATAAATTGATAAATTAATTCCTCGCTTCACCTCACTTTCAATTCTTCTTATTGGTTGTCTTCTTTTTGGGCAATCGATTGTAACCATAACTTTTGCACCTTCAATCGATGTGGGTGATCAAAATTGAAGAAGAAGGAAAGGACTTCTATTACCCAACAAGAGAGAAAGAGTTGAATTTTCAGAACCATCCTCCAATAAAATACGTTTCTAAAAAATTCTTTTTTACTATAGTAGGACTTTTTTTTTTTCTTAACCACGAGCTATTTTGGGTGAGTTTTAACACATGGGGGATATGTTTAAACCTGTACGATGTCTAAATTAATTCATGTTCGAGCTACTGTGGGACTTCTTGCGAGGTGGCGAGCTCTTCTAAGCTAGGATACGAACATGGGTTCACCACAAATGGAGGACTAACCGCTCACTGTTAAACCCAACCCCAGTTGATAGGACCTATTTTAGTTTGGATAAAGGTAAACGTTACTAATCGCGACATAAATTGTACGCCACGGATAGCGACGTTTTACTTTTATGTTCCTTCTTTTTTTTTTTATAATTACATTATAAAAAAAGTTTACAAGTTAGATATATTTAAATTATATCACGATAGAGTCACCCAATTCATTATAAGTTTTAAATTTTTTTTATTTTAATTAATTGTTAAAAAAATTAAAAATTTAAAAAATAGAAATTTCTTAAAAGAAATAAATTTTAATTGACATTGTGGACAATATAGTAAGTGCCCACAAGAGTGTTTATATAGCAGGCGGGTACAATTATCTTTTCTAAGCAATAGTTAATGTAAAGAATGACAATACATATATATATATAATCTCTGGCTTTTTGTATGGTGTCAAGATGATACAATACCATCAAATGCAATAGCAGTTACATTTATCCAATATATTCATAACCATTGATTGAAATACTTGTGATCTAAAGAATGTGTTCATTTTCTACTAGTTAATTGAAAAGAAGGTAATTACAAATTAATCATCTCTTAGTGAGAAAAAAATTAAATGATAACTCTTTTTCAAGATATTTTAAGGTATAAGATTCAATTCCTATTGCCGTCAAAGGTAGAATTACCGATATTATAGATACAGTTCATCAATATTTATATTATATAATGTCGCTGTTGACCAAAAAAAAAAAAAATCATTTCCCAATAAAAAAGAAAATTTGCCTTACATTAGTCTAGCTTCACAACATTTTGTTTCTTCCGCTCCTTTTATTAAGGGGTTGTTTGTTTTAATTGTTGGAATGTAGCTGTTAGCTGTTCACTTCCCAATAGTTAAAAAAACCTATTTTGTTAATTTTTTGAAAATGAGCTGATAGCTGTTAGATACTCAAATAATACCATTTCATAAAAGCTTCAATTTGGAGTTTTTCACCAACAACTCTTGTTTTTAAAATTATATTTACTATTTTACCCTTATTTTTTAACTTTAACTAATTATCATTACTTAATAAATTATTATTTTGATAATTATTAAAAATATTAATATTATAGTTGTTAAAAATATTAACCACACAAATAAAAATATTAAAAATTATATTAATAAATAATTATACAACTGATTATTTCTAATATTAATGATAATAATAATAATAATATTTTATTTAAAATAGATTTTTTAATAAAAGTAGATATATTTTTTTTCTAAAATTATATAATAAAATCATTTACACTATCAACAACTGTTATTATAATTTTACCAAACACTTAATATCAATTAGCTATCAGCTACCAGTCACCAGCTATCAGCTACCAGTCACCAACTATCAGCTATAAACTATCAGTAACAGCTTAACCAAACAAACCCTAACTATAAGTTCTGAGAGCATTTTACAAAGCCTGGCTTAAGCTTCCAGTGCCTATAATATACAACTCTTGGAAAATTCAATGGAAATGCCCAAGGTCCCTAAAGTAGTGAAGTGTGACTGAAAAATGCCTGATTAGAACCAAAGAGGGAGGTCCTGAACATGGGCCCAAACTTGTGGACACATTCTTGAATCCACTCTTTAGTCCTGTCGTGTGTCCTTGGCAAATTATATCATGGACCCTGTCCATATTACAATATGGACCAAGAGTCCATCACACGTGTGAACACTTTTTTTAACGCTTTGGATTTTTTTTAAGGCAAAACGCTTTCATCCCAAGGATGCCGTGTTGGATTATCTTTCTTCTTCTTAGAGCAGCTAGGGTTTTTTTTCTTGTTCATCCTCTGCTCTGCCAAGTGATTTATAGCAAGTGGAGATGTCTTTATTATTGCTTCTTCTAAGTGATTTGCCGTAAGTGGAGATGTATTTATCATTGCTTCTTCGTGATGTTAAAGCTTTACATAGTTATTATTTTCTCAGCAGAAAAGTAGCAATAAAGTTCACCATATTGAAATGATAAATCCAACAATGAAACCTGGTGGTGGTGTGGAATGAGAATCTTGTTAATCTACATTTGTTGCCATTATCTTGACTTCCGCTTTACTTGCTTCTTTGTTGGGTTAAAACTACCATAGCTATAATCCAATCCAACTGAGAAAGAATTAGCTGGTAAGCATGGAACTCAAATCCCATTATAGGCAAGGCAACATGTAGATAAAAGAGTAGGCTTTGCTTGAAAAAGTAGAGTCTTTTAATTGGTTAGTTCAATTTTGAGAGGACATAATTCTCTGTATTCATATCTTAGGATTTCTTTTGTAAAGAAAAAATATATACATAATTTTGTGACTTGTGTTCAACCATTGAATCATTGTCAATCATTGCTTCAAGAGATTTGCAGCTTTAAGCTTTGAGCCATGGAAGTTTTGTTCTTTCCATTTGAATTTGACATTTTAATGATTTTTGAGGCCTAGGGATGAAATACAGGCAAACTTGATCTGTATAGTCATATATTCCAATGTCACTACCATCTGATCTTAGCAATGCTACGGTTCTTGGTGGTAGTATAGCTCATATTACAATTTGCTTCCTTTTGTCTTCATCTTGTTTATAAAGATACATTGCCAGACTCATGCTTCTCTACCTCTTCACATGAATAAAACTTATGTCCATTGAATCAGACTTAGATTCATTAGTTGTAACGTAGAGGTTCATTTGTCATTAATTGAATGTTCATCATTATTTTAATATATTTGTTTAGTTTTTCTATCTAATAAATCTACATGTTTTATGTTATGAACCTACATTGTTTAAGTAATAAACCTACAATATTTAACTAAAATAAAATACAAGTGAAACTCTATTTATTATAATTAAAAAATAAAAAATAAAATAATTAATTAATGAATAAAAATTTTATTTTGACTAAAATCATAAATAAAAAATTAAATTCAACCACTGTAATTAATCAAATAATTTTTTTTTGATAAATAAAAAATACTTTTTAATTTTTTAATGAGATTGAAAGTGAACCTATAGGTGAAGGTGAATGAACCTGCAAGTGAAGGTGAATGAACCTGCAGGTAAAGGTTAATGAACATGTAGGTGAAAACCTGCAAGTTCATTGACCTTCATCTGCAAGTTTAATGAACTTACAGGTGAAAGTTAATGAACATGCATTTTTTAAGTAATAACCCTACATATTTTATCTTATAAACATACATTATTTAAATATTGAACTTATATTATTTAACTAAAAATAAAAAATATAAGTAAAAGTTTATTTATTATAATTAAAAATAAAAATTAAATAAAAAATTTTATTTTAACTAAAATCATGAATAAAAAATTATATTGAACCACTGTAATTAATAAAATAAAAAATAAATATTTTGATAAATAAAAAACTTTCTTCATTACAATTAATTTTTTAAAAAATAATTAGAATAAAAAAATTACAAACAGTTGCAGCTGGTATAAGGGTATATTTATTGGGTGGTAACAAAACTTTGAACATTCCTAAGGTTCAGCACCCCATAAAAAATATAATAATAAACTGGAAAAAAAATTCTAAGATGGAGGCTGGCTTTCTACACTTTGTCAGTAGACCGGTGTACCATTGATTGCGTATATAAATAAGAGAAATTTACACAAATGTATAACTTTTGGGTTTCAATTTTCAACAAAAAATCCATGTTTTATGCAAAATTACATGCGTGTCCATTTTATTTTCATGCGTGCCCCCTTTTTATTTTTTTTCAGCGCTGTCTCTTCTTACGCTTCTTCATCTTCTCCGTTTCTTATTCTTCATTTTTGAATCTCCTTATCTTTTGCATGTTTTTGATTCTAGAATGATCATCGTTCTTCTTTTCAAAATTTAATTTTGGCATTACAGTACTGAAATTTAAACTACTCATTTGGTTATTGACAGTTTTTTTTTTGAAATTTAAAATTTGTTCTTCAAAATATCAATTACCCATTATTTTGCTTTCCAAAAAACTTCCCATTGTTGCAGTTGTTGATGGTTTTGTAAATGTTAGACACACGTTCTTCCAAATCTCATGATATAAAGGTTGAAAAATCAAAGAAGTCTATGAGATTTGAGAGTGAAGTTGCAATGGGGAAAAAGAGTGTTGCCAGTGGTAGGAAAAAAGGAAAAAAAGTGATGTTGATTTTGGGTCTAAGAAGAAATCGACTTTTAAAGGAAAAAGACCATTGGATGAGTCTGTTGCTAGTGATGAGAGTTTGAAAAAGAAATAAAAAATAACAATCGAGGAGCCTGTTCAATATAAGAAAGCTGCTGTTAAGGTATTTTTTAATTTTTTTTTAATACTATACTAATTTTAATCGAATTTTATTCTTGTTTTTTTATTGTTTTTGGGTATATATATATATATATATATATATATTTGTAGGATTGACATCCTTTCCTTGTTCTAAGTGATTATTTTATTGCTAAAATTGGTTGTCCTCTGAGTTATAAAGTTATTGAGAAAATTAAGAAGGTGTTGATTGAAGAACAATTGTCCTTGTTTAGAGCAACTTATTTTGGGTCATTTCTTGATATTGTAAAGTTTGAAGTTGAATGTCAAGTTATTCACTCCTTACTTTTACGTGAACTGAAGCAGCCTAATTTAAAAGAAATGTGGTTTGATGTTTGTGGGTGAAGCTGAGATTTGGTTTAGATGAGTTTGCATTAATTTCTAGGTTAAACTATGTCCCTGATTTTAGGAATGCAAGTGTTTATTTTAAAGAAAATGATATTGTTTAGAAATATTTTGGTGCTCAGAGTAGGATCAATAAACAACCTATTCAAGAATGTTTTTTTGCGAAGAGGTGGGAGTATAGCGAAGATTGCTTAAAAATTGTTGTTTTGTATTTTATGGAGATGTTTTTATTTTCAGATAAAAAACATTAGATTGTTTCTAAGAAAAATTAGGATCTTATTGCATAGGGGAAAGATGTGTTTGATTTCACTCTGGATTCTTTAAAAGGAAGATTTGCTGATAAGGGCAATTAATAGCATGGCAGATACTTTTATAGGCTCAATGGGTTTCCATATGTGTCTCAATTGTGGTTTTATGAGTGCTGTCCTGGTGTTGTTGGTAAATTATGTGATTATTTTGTTGCACATGTTTCTGGTGGTCTTATGCCACGTATGTTGAATTTTAATAGTGGGTTAACTCTGAGTTTTAAGACTTTGCAGCGGAGTATTTTCAGAGAATCCTCAAAGAAGGTGATTGTTTTTATATTCATTTTGTTTTATTTTTTTGGTTTAATTGCATTTTTTTAGTTGAAGCTGAGAAACATTACCCTAATTGCTGCTGAAAGATAAAAGTTGAATATAAGTCATTTTTTCAATAAAGGGAAATCTGCTAGTGTTGGTGATGTTGAGGAAAGTTCTAAAGAAGAAGAAAAAGCTATTTTGAAGACCAGAGAGAGTTCTTTTGGGGATGAATTTCAAGAGTCTTCTTTTCGTGGTTCTAGGTTGAAAAAAGTTATTCAAACCCAAGAATTTTTGTCCAAAGATGTGAAAGAGTTGAAGAAAGATGTGGATCAGAAGTTTGATATTGTTTTTGGGTATATAAGGTTGGTTATGAAAAGTTAGGAGTCACTGCAGATGATGATGTGTGTTTTTTTTTTAGTTTTTGTATTTTATACTTTTCATATTCTGAAAATATTCGAATTTGATACTTTTTTTGCAGACTGAATTTTTTTTCTAGAACTAATGTTGGTTCTGGTCGGATAGCAGAAGAGGAGGGTGATGATGAGTATTATTCTGATGATAATATTGATTTTTTTATGAAGAAAAAGGTTGATGAAGAGGTGTGTTTTAATATTTTTAGTATTATATTTTTATAATACACTTGTAAGATTCTAATTATATTCTTTTTTTGTTGTAATTGTGTCAACTGTTTTGTATTATTTTGTGTTTTTATACTTTTAATAAACTAAAAATACTCTAATATGATTCTTTTTTTATTTTTCTGCCTACAAATGTTGGTGAGAAGAATGTTACTTCTGAATTGAAGAAAGGTGCAGAAAGAGAAGAGAAAGAAAGCTCTAATGAAAGTATTGATGATGAAAAGAATGATGAGGAGGAAGAAGAAGATAAGGATGAAGATATTATCGATGTTACTAATATTGAGAAGAAGGATAAAGATGAAGATGGAGAGGGTGATGGTGGTGGTCATAGGGTGATGGTAGTGGTCTTGGTGTTGGAGGTTGTTGTTGTTTTTTAAAATTGTGTTTTTTTAATAATTGATATTGATATAATTTTTTTTTTCTGTTTAGGGGTTGTTGGTGATGATGTTGGAGGTGGTTCTTCTTCTCATGGTAGAGTTGAAGATGAAGGGAAATTTAGGGATAATGATGGAAAGAAAGATATTGTTGATGTTGCTTCAAAGGTGTCACATCTGTATCCCCGAATGTGCAAATTTGAAGATTTATTTTTACTTAAATAATTAATTCAGAAATTAATTAAGTCCAAAATTTATGAAAACATAATCGTAAGGGCTTAATCAAATTGAAACAAAGGTAATAAGGACTTATAATGAAAGGAAATTAAGCAGAGAAGGGTGTAATTAAAGATGGAAGCAAGAATTAAGGGTGTTTTTGCAAAAATGTGTTGAGGTGTCAGGAAGGATACATGCATGTTGACACATGTCACTTACAAATAAATCAAAATAAAAAATATTTATAAAAAGGGATTTAATTAGAGAAATATTTGATATAAGGTGGTGAGGTGTTAAATTATATATAAGCTTCATTTTATTCATTAAGACATTGGTATAAAAAAAAAGAGAACACTTATCTGCGTCAAGAAGAGGAGTGCGTGAGAGGGAGAGGGAGACCAGAAAGAGAGCTCAAGTTGCTTGCATGTGGATAGAGAAAGGTTTCACAAGCTCGATCCTTCTCTAGAGACAAGGAACCAAACTCAAATCACCAAAGAAGTTGAAGATCAAGTGAGCAAATCAACTTAGAGTTAAAAAAAAACAGAACAAGTTAAGTTGGGTTGAGTTTCGGGTAGGATCAAAGAAGCATTGAGGTAAAAATCTTTGAATGATTATAGGGTTCATTGAAGATTATGTATGAGACTAATTTATAACCGTATGCATTGAAATCTAAGTAGAGAATTAGAAAAAAATTCTTGAAGGTTGTATATTGTAAATGATGAGTTGAGATAGAACTAAGAAAATCTTTATGATTAGTGATTAGGAGCTATTTGTGGTTACGAATTAGACTCCATTAAAGCAGCAAGACGATAAAGAGGAAGCTAGCTTTGTTTGTGAGTGGTTCTCACCGATCCTTGTTGTAAATTTTGATTTCTTGATTATGTTAATCCTTGAGTTTCGGTGTTGCTCATGTTTGAGATGTCTAAATGCTTAACTTGGCTCATTTTATTTGGTTAAATGTTGAGTTTTATTTCATTCTTGTATTTTTAAACTTTGAATATCCCTTGGCTTGAGCTATGTTGCTAGTCTCCATAAAAAAAAAAAAAAACCTTTCAGTTTTCATTTCAATAAACTTGAGAATTTTTTGTTTTAAACCATCGAGTTATTACCAAAGGAATTACTACTATATTGTGTCGAATTTATTGTGGAAATTTGATTTTAAAACAGTCTTGAAACTCACCTGTTTCGGTGCTACATCTTAACAAAATTCGTGGTTCAAATTCCCATTTGAAGCAAGCTAATTAAAACTCTTTTTCTGTTGAAATTATGCAACTTTATTAACTTGTTTGCTGCTGATTCCTACTGAAAGAAAATGCAAAAAAGAGAGAGAGAGAGCTTAATTAGCTTCTAATTGATGTTTTAAGCATCTCTGTATAAGTGAAAATAAATGGGTGATTTGCTGTTGAAATTCAATTCCTAAGCAGCCCTGAATTTAGTTATAATGTCCCTTAAAAGTAAGTTGAGATAACTTTCTTAAATCATTGCAAAACCTGAGATTTTCATTAATTCATTGCTGTTTACGTGTAATTTAAGTGCAGAATTCTATGCGTTTTAAGTGCTGTGAGTTGAAGGTGCAGAATTTTACTGCTTAACCAATTTAATTACTATGCTTTGTAACTGAACCAAGAATAAAGGTTTTAAAAACAAGTAGAGAAACATTAGGTTGATCGGTTGTTGTACCGCAAGTTTTGTAAGTTTAAGTGATGTTTTTCTGAACCTTAAAATTTATTTTTAAGTTAAAGATTAATTGTTCTAATATATTTTTTTTATATAATTGGTTTGACCATATCCTTGTATATTTTTACATAAAAAAACCAAATAAGTTAGAGGCTTGGAGTTGTGTTTTTGGTAATAACCTATTTATGACTAAGTGAAATTTAAGTTGATAAGAATTTTGCTGAATTTAAATTTTAAGTAATAAATATAATTTTGATAATAATTTATTCTTATCAAAATGT
>CATIWM010274119.1:0-14066 GCA_949671775.1 Mallotus repandus
ATGAAACACACAAACAACAAATAAAAACACTTAGAAGTAAAAATAACAAATACATAATAAAAAACACACAAATATAACAAAAACTATATGAAAATGATACTAAACTATACTAAATAGCTATGCATATTTGCATTATATCACTCCATTGCCGACTCGTAGGTCCACTTCGCCTCTAGCTAATGAACGACTCATTTTTAGACCCTACAAATTAGTACAAGTGTGAGATCCTGATCTAGTTCCTAATACCCAAGAATTAGAAGTAGATAAATTAATTTTTATAACATGAATACCTAAAGAGGTAGTCGCACTACCCTTTTTTTCCAGATCATCCATATATAGCTTGCAATTTCTTTTCCAATGACTTGGCTCATTGTACAAATAGCATATGCCCTCCTTTGGTGGCTTTGCTTGGGGTTCAGCTTTAGATTTGGGCTTAGGCTTAGGCTTTTGAAAGCCTTTAGGAGTCTTGCCCTTGCCCTTTCCAACCTTTTTCATACCCTTTCCCTTATTGACCATTAGAACATCCTTGGTAGTATTCTTGATGTTCTTTTCAGTAGTTTTAAGCATCCCATGCTACTCTGAAATAGTCTTGTCCATACTATAAATATTGAAATTCATGATAAAACCATCATAAGTTTTAGGCAAAGATTGGAGAATGATATCAACAGCCAATTCTTGTTCAATCTTGAGACCAAGTTTGTCCAAGTCTTCAAGAAAACCCTTCATCTTGAGAACATGAGGACTTACAAAGCCGCTAGCAGTCAACTTATAAGAGAGCAATGCCCTGATGATGTTGAACCTTTTGATTCTAGCTTTCTGTTAGAAAATTTCCTTGAGATGGCCTATCATAGTATGAGCCTCCATTTCTATCAGTTGCTTTTAGAGCTCAGATTCCCTACATCCAAGCATAAGGCTAGTGGCATCAACTGAATCATTGAGATTCTTACTATAAGTATCCTTTTGTGCTCTAGGAGCATTAGCAACTGGTTCCTCTTGGATGGGTTGATCAAGGTTATATTCCTTTCTTTCTTGCCTACGAACAATTCTTAGGTTTCTGTACTAATCAAGAAAGTTAGTCTCGTTGAGCTTATCGTTCTCAAGGATTAATCACTGTGACATGGTAGGTGCAGTGTTTGATGTCATTATCTATAATAAATATATATAGAGTACATTTAGTATTTTATTATATATGAATGAGGCAAAATAAAAATCCCACTAATTTTTTCTCAAATTATAAACCCTCAAAATGATTTCAATAATTGAAATTTCTTAGTGGGCCAATATCCATATTTCACTCTACTTCAAGAAAGCTTTGGCTTAATACCTAAATTATGGCTATTTAGACAGGTAACACTTTACCAATTACATCTCATGTAATTCTTGGATAATTATAGGATAATACATCAAATGTACTGGTATATCCTATCAAATGCCCTAAGTCCAAAACCATTTTTGATGACTTAGTTAAGTCTAACTAACTCAAACATATGGATATCACCATTATCTATCTAATCTTATTTAGATGGCTTTATAGACAATGCTTTGGCATAACCTATATATAGCAATCCAAATCTTGATAAGTGTTTATCAATGGGAGGCATTTTAGTGACTTAATATTAAATGAGGGTTTAGTTGGTTTTTATTTTATTTAGTTATTACCATATTGCATCACATACATGGCATCACATACATGGCATCATATACATGGCATCACATGCATAACATATAAATATAATAAGATAAACGTGACATAGCATGGCCCATATCTATGTTGATCTTCATAAGCTAATATAAAGATCAAAGGTCAAGCCTAGGTGATATTACAAATACAAGCTTAAGCCTTCATTTGGATCTCCATCTTCTAACATGGACCTCCTTCTTGGGTGCCCACCTTGGATCTCCATCCTAGGCTCTCATCTTGGATCTCTATCCTGGGCCTCCAACTTGGATTTACACCTTGGGTCTTTATTTACATTATATAACTTGTTGTAATTTAAACTATTCTATTACTATAGGTTAATAATAAAATAAAATAATTACAACAAAAAAAAGACTCGATGGCCATATTTAAAAATTACAACCCATGAAAATAAAATAACAAAATCCAATCACATTGATCTAAGGGTCATGCTATGCACCATGCATTTAATAAGAAACACATATCTCATAATAATTCAATTTACATAGCAATTTTAATTATTGTGTTCAAAAATAAATTGTGTCACAAATCCATTCGGGGTCAAGGGGCAGCGCCCCTTTCGAGGTCCTAAGGGCAGCGCCCCTGGTAGCGATCAAAATATATTATTATTAAACAGTTGCCATTAAAAACCCTAGTTTGTTGTAATCATATTATAGCTTAATTAATCTATTCAAAACATATTATTAATCTGCTTAACACTTAAACAGATTGCCATTGACTAAAAATTTGTATTAATCACAATATTTCTATTTTAACATTTAAACATATAAAAATATACTAGTGACCTGATTTGGAAACATATTTACTGCTTTATTCAATCATATTGATAAAATAGAATACATATTTTGTTTTTCATAAAAATAGTATACTCAAACCACAAAATCAATATTATCTCTACTATTTAATCATATTAAATGATTATCAACATTAGTCAAATTATTGTTTAATACTATTTTCATACAGATTATACAAACGTCACAAAAATGAAACCTTTTTTATAAAATTTTTAAACTCCTTTTCAAAAATGAATCATTCAAACAAAGGTATAGCAAATATATACATAATCAAATTAATCGAATTACAAGCAGCTTTGATACCACTATTGGGTTTTGCGATAAAAAACTCAATGGAAAATTAAAATTTTAATCACAAACCCGAACCAAGGATCCATGTAATTTGATTAATTGATTGATTTAGGGTTTCCAAAATCCTTACAACAAAAGCAGAAACGGGCAAGATTTTTGGAAGGACTAGAGGAGGTTCACTCAGGTGACACCCTACCTTGAGCTTTTAGATTTCTTAGCTGGATTAAGACAACTCCAATAAAGATAAGTCCTCCACAAGTATCCACACGAATAGCCTTTGATCAAAACGAATGTATGTGCTAGCACTTGTCTTTGAATTGTCTCACAACTCAAGAACTTTGTGTTTATCTTTGCTTAAGGTGGAAAAATGAATTTCTTTTCTGAATGAAAAGTATGTGAAACCCTAGAGAATATTATATATTTATAGGCTTCTCAATTAGGGTTTCACTAACCAAAATATTTTTGGTATATTCCATCTTTTCCATTATTATTTGATTTAAATACAAAAACAAAAATATCTTTCTATTTATTTAAGATAACCATTACTTGAAATAAATAAATAAATAAAATTATTATATATATATATATATATATATATATATACATACATACATACACCCGAATTTATTTATTTATTACCATAGAGTTTTGTTGGGCTTGGTAAACCCATATTCATTTTGGGATTGCTCTAAGTATGTGGCCCTGTAGGTTCACACAACGTTGCCAGTGGGCATAAAATCCAAACTTGACCTACAAGTCATAAGTGGCCTCTAACAAGACATTATGACTATCCAAGTTATGTGAAGGCTGATAATCCGACGTAACCTAATTTATAATGAATATTGTAGTCCCTTTGTCACACGATATCTTGATTCAATATAAAGCATAGTTTTTTTCATCCTTATACAATTCAATCATATGATTTCTTAATTCCAAGTAGACTAAGAATGATAACTCTTTATCAATTAACTTTAGCATGGCCATGCATTTTCCTTAGTCTATCTTATGAAACAACCCATAGATATCTTACTCGGATTAAATGAGGGATAAATTCTTTCTCAATCACTCACATTCCTCACATAACTCATTTCATATCCAACAACAATCTATTTCATCATCCTATTAAAGACAATATTAGATTGTGTCAAAACACAAAATTGTTATGTTTCTATCATTGGTGATTTCAAGGTCAGAGGACTAAATCAATATTACTATAATGAGAATAACTTATGACAATTATCTATGTAGCATTCTCATTGTGGTCAATCCAGTACATCATTTCTCTAAATAGTATCTATGAGTTGACTTAATATCTCATATTAATGATTAGTAAAATATAATCATCAGTTAACATCATACTAGTCTTAATTCATTATTATTATTCTGACTAGGGATAATTTGAATAGAACTCATATTTAATCTAAAAGTTTTACTACCAAGTCATATACTTGATGACCTTATAAAGAATTAATTATTCAAGTAATTGTTATAATGCTAAAAATGATAATGAAAGTGCCTTTTATTAATAAAATCATAAAGTCAAAACATAGTCATATATGATTGACCTAGTGCATATCACTAACAGTTAGAGACACTAAATAAGTATAAAATAGCATTTAAAAGCTATACTTAACATCTAAACTCCAAATTAATACAAAATGAACAAAATCAAAGCATAAAACATAAAAATAAACACCCACAAGACTCTAAAATTAACATAATGACACATAAACAAAGTGCTTGTATCAAAATGACAACAATAATCATTAAAAATGTAAATTATGGACATCAATGCTCTCAAATTAACACAAAGTTCACAAAATGCACAATTAATGATCTATGATGAAAAACATAACCAAAATGACCCACAAATGATAAAAACCCTAAATTAAGACATAAATTAAGCAAATGATGTCACAACAACAGTAAATCAAAAATCAAAGTCGAATGTAGCATAATGAAGCACAATCAAGCAATATAATTGCACAATACACATTAATCAAGACTTTAAACATTTATTCACACTAAAATTAACCATAAATAATAAAGAAAATTAACAAAACATTTAATTAAAAGTCACATAAACATCAACAAACACAATCACAATCACCAAATGAAAGTAAGATCAAGGATCACATTTAAAAGCACTCAAAGGAGAATTTTTGAGAAATAAAAGGAAAATCATTGTAAAATCATTGAAATTTAGAAAAATAGGTCAAAATACTTCAATTCCATCGTCCTAGGATCTTAGGGGAGTGTTAGGATCAAGCTCAAGTAAGTATATACCCTCTGGAACCCTAAAAACCATCATCGAAATCATCTGGAGTGCAGAGGAGTGGATAGCTGAACTCACTAAGAAAGACCAATTGATTGTAGAGAATAAAGATTGAAACTCAAAGGGTAAAGGGTGCTTTTGTGAGTTTAGGTTTAGATTTGGTTTAGATTTGTATGGAATTGATTTACAGGAGTTGGATTTTAGGCTTTGGTGATTGATTTTTGTATTTTTTGGAGTGGTTTGAGAAGAAAATGGAGAGAAATTAGGTCTAGAGGAATTTTGGCATAGTTTCCCCTTAATTTCTCAAATTTTGCCTAATTTCTAAGGCTATTTTGGAGAGAGATATTTCTTGATTTTTGTGTTGGAATCTCCTATTTTTAGAAGTGGCAAAAAGCCCCCTACAAGCTTCTATTTATAGGCATTTGAAGTTAGTGGCATTTATTGTAAATTCCCTTAAATATCCAAGGTGATTAGGTTATAGCATGTACTCTCCTGTTAAAGAGTTTACACTTATTCTAGTATATTCCAAATTTGGAATATTCTATACTTGGAAAGCACTTTTTTTTACAAGTGTTCTTTGTTGGATTAAGACAAGGACAGGTAGATAGTTGTGGGACCTTGTATGACCACCGGAGGTGAAAATTTTGACTTTTTATCAAATGGGACCCATTGACACACTAGAATTTTAGAAGAAAGTTTTAGACTAAAATTCAACTCCTTGAGCTCTGTTTGACCACTGAAAAGTTCTATTAACAAAAGTTTGACTTTTACTCTCGGGGCTTTTGGAGGTGAAACTAGAGCTTCAAGAATCAAAACTAGTCTGAAACTATAAGGTATAGACTATAAATAGGCCTTACATAGGATTGTACTTATTGGTTTAGAACACATGACTCGGGTAAACTTCTCTTTAATCGTTCTTCTCAAACCTCTTTCTCAATACTAAAATGGTTGGGTTAAGCTTTGATTGAGGTTTGGTTACATCTTAAAATGGTGTGATCGATGATCGGGTAAGGTTTTAGTGGTTAGGTGGATTTAAGGTTTGAATATCAATTCTCTTCACCAAATTGATTATCTGATGAGACCTTTTAGCTATTTTATCATATTCTATTAGCGTTTTGAAAAATGACCCCAACAGTTTACCCCCTACTTTGGAGGAATTTTTGTGTTCTTACAAATTCATTTGATAGAAGAATTATGATTTCTATGTTGTGGTCATCACATAAAAATTCTGACAAAGCACAAAAACAAACTCTAGAGTTCAGAGATCATACCTAAGTTCTTTTTCTAGTTGTTGTTTTCCATTATTTTTTGTGAACTCAAACTTGAAAACATAGGTTAGTACTGTAATTTCAAATTGAAATTAAAATAAGTCTGCAGACTTATGAGTCCTAAGACTCTTATAAGTTGTTTACAAAGAATGTGAGTCAAAAGACCCTTATAAATTATTTGCAAAAAATATGAGCCGTAATGACTCCCACTCTAAAAATGAGTCACAATAACTCATGCACTAAAAATTAGTCATAATGACTCCCGCATTAAAAATGAATCATAATGATTCCCGTACTAAAAAAGAGTTGCAATGACTCCTATACTAAAAATGAGTCGCAATGACTCCCGCACTAGAAATGAGTCACAATGACTCTCACACTGAAAATGAGTCATAATGACTCCCGCACTAAAAAAGAGTTTTGAAAATTGAAATAAGTCTGTAGACTTCCATTTGAAATTGAAATAAGCCAGTCAAAACTCAAATATAAGTGTTTGATTATTTGACATTTTATTTTTAAAAATAAACACTTGGATTTGAAATTTTGAAAATTTTTTATAAACTGAAATTTTTTTAGGAAAACAACAGTTGACAATAGACTATAATTTTGAGATATGATTGCTTTTTTTTTATTTAAAAAGAAAAATCCACTGGGGAATTTTATTTTTGAAATCAATATTAGAATTTTGACTTTTTTAAATTTTTAATAAATAGAAAAGAAAGTTAAAAAATACTGTAATTTGAAATACTACTGTAATTTTTGAGAGAAAATCCACTGGAGAAATTTATTTTGAGCAAATATGTAGAAATATTATATAGACATGCTATAACAGGAAAGAGTTACTTGCCTATGAAATTTTTCTTTGTCAATAGGCTTTTTCCTCCTTCAAGAGTATTTTTATAATTTCAATCTCTAGCTTTCCATTTATGTCCACTTATCCTTATCTTATCAATTTTATTCATAAAAGTTTTATCCAAAAACACTTTCAAAATCCTCTGAGCATTTTCCAACTTCAGATAGCACAACGAAGGACTCCAACATCATCATGAAGAAAATTAGTGCATCCTTTGACTAAGAAATGAGGAGGATTACAAGTTCCAACAATCCAATTACTTCTAGGAGAAGTCCCTCCATTACTCCACGATCTTTCCCATCATATTTTTTCATATCTGATTAGTTTTTCTTGCAATTTCTTTGAAATTTTAAGTACCCATGCACCTAGGAGCTTGATTTAGGTTAGGTTTGATGTTTAGGATATGTTTTGGTTGGAATTTTTTGTGTTTAGATTAATTTTTTAAAAATCAATGATGAATAACTAGTTTTGGCATATGAACAACTGGTTTTGCCCCATTAACAACTAGTTTTGCATGTGTTTTTTTCCTGGTTTAAAGCATGGATAGCCGATTTTGCTTGATAAACAACTAAACTGGTTGTTCATCAATTTTTTATGAATTTTGGGTCTTTTTGGGTGATGGTTGGTTAGGTTTTTACTTTCGAGTGTTTTGGCTTTGTAGATAGATAAAGATAGACTAATAAGAGGCGATGGAAACCTTAGATTAGCACGTGCTTGGTACAAAGAACTTCTAACTTCTAATTTTAGAAAAGCATTTTAAAATTTTCTTTTTATTTATCTTTGAGATGATAAATTATTCTAAAAAATTTAAGAACAAAATCCTAAACATGATTTTGAAAACAAGGTAAAGGGTAATGAACAAGAATTTAGGCTTAACAAAAAGTTAAGGAAATGAACAAAATTTTCACAAAATGTTGCAATTTGGTCCTTGTTAGAGATAAGGGTGTGGATAAGATTCTAGTCATCTTGTGGTCCCTATACAATCTCCTTTCAACCAATAAAATTGAACTTTATGTTTTGGTCCCCCACATTAGTTATTAACCAAAGGATATTGAAACTTTACTCAAAGGATAAAAATGGTTAATGAGAAGTAGAAGGCATCCATCCCTTGGCCCCCAACATTCTCTACACTTCAAGCTCACTTATTCTCTTAAAACAATGAGCATAAAAAACATAAAGTCTTTTGTTCAAACTTTCATCAACATCCTCACAAATGAAGATTGGATACACCTCAAAAGATATAACCTCCACCATCTCAAGTTCTTCTTAAATCTAAAGCTTGACTATAACTTTCTTTACGGTACTCTCTTTTTTTAGGATCCTACTCTCCATGTGTTTAGGTTTAAGGAAATGGAGCTATGCCCCACTTTAAAAGAATATTTAGTAATTTTGGGTATCAAAATATCCCCTCAATAAGAGATGGCCATTTCAGATCTTGACCTAATGGTTGTACATGCTTTGAATCATCTCTTTAGCATGAGCAAGAGTGAAGCTAGTGGTTGCATTGTTTCAGGTTCTTTTATCTCTTTTTATGGCTTAATTCATCTTCTTTAATCTAATCCTAGTTCTTACAATCTGATTCCTATCATTGGCAGCATCATTCTTGGCTATTATCTCCTTGAATGTCACAAGAGCACATTAGGGCTTATGGATGGAAAGGTGTTGTCTATTTTTAGTGAAATTGATGTCGAGATGAATTTGGCACAAAAATTGGTTGCTCAGGGGTTTTAGCAGATACGTTGAATGGTTTGGACAAGGTCAAGGTCAATGGGAGTGCTTAGTTTGGTAGAAGTGTGTTGGTTTTTCAAGTAAGGGTGGATTTTTGTGCATCAGAGTTGAATAACCGGTATTCATGCTTGAACAACCGGTTTTGCCTCATGAATAGCTGGTTTAAGAGGCATGAATAATTGATTTTCCACAATGGATAACCAGTGTTGCAATTTGACACTCTGATGTGGTTTTATGCTTGTGTTTTGTAGGATTGGCTTATGGAGAAGCTGAAGGTAGTGATACCCCCTAATCTTACCATTAATTATAGGCCCCTAATCACTTCTTGAGAAGTAGAATTTTGGTGAGGTTTAATAAGAAAGAAGAATGGGTGGCTTAGATAAATGGTTTGGGTGAGAAGGATGTGCAATGTGTTTGCCCTTAGTGGAGTTTTTTCTATGTATGCTCAAGGATTTTTCACACATATGTAGCTCTTATTGGACTGAGACAATGCTCTTTCAATCATCCTCCAATGATTGCAAGAAAATCCCACTTATATGCCTTATCTCCCCAATGTTGGTACACTCACCGAGTCTTTTATTGAAATAATCACTCATTCATGGCCTCGAAGAATTATGCTATACCGCATTCATAGATATCAAGAATTCTCAACCACTCAAGAATACAAGAATTGGTTAAAAGGTCACAATGAAGCAAGTGGAAATGGTGAAGGTAGTTCTAAAGGCTAGGTTTAGCTTGAATCTTTAAAAAGTTTTTAAGATGCAAGCTTTTATTGTATGAACTATAGAATTAAAAGAAATGAAATGCAATGAAATTCAGCTTTTAAAATGAAAAAAGTTATTGAATCATGTTTATTGCTTGTGATATAAGCATCATAATTTTGCATACACATTCATATGCATAAACTAGTAATAAAAATACATACACCCAAGCATTATCAACTTAAATGTACTCCTTCTTAACCATAAAAGGATAAATGATATAGAATTGCTCAAAGTTCAATCCAATTGGCAATAAAAATTTCTAATGATGTTAACTAGCTCTTTCGAGTTTTCTAGCTAATGTAACTCTCAAATATCCCACACTTTAGCCTAAGACGCCCTTTCTTGGATTTTAATCTTAGCAGGAATCATTCTCAATTTTTTTCCACAATTTTTGCATAAGCCACCCGTTTCAAGTTTTTGACTTAGCAGGAACCTCTAACTTTTGCCTAAGCTGCCCTTTTGGGTTTTTGACTTAGCGAGGATTTTTATTATTATTATTATTATTTTAGTACTCTTTTTGAAGACTAGACATTGTACTTCTTTAATCTATCCAGATTTACAAGCTTTATAAATTCATTTGCCTAGAGATCTGACAACTTGACTGCACATTTTAGGAGTATTTTCTTGACAAGATAAAGGCCTTCCCAATTTGGTTTTAATTTTCTTATAGGGTCAAATGGAAATGATATAGTTTTAGAACTAAATCACCCTCTTGAATTTTGCTGACTTTGACTTTCTTGTTAAAAGCTTGAACAATTCTTCTCTGATAAAGTTGTATATCGAATGTTGCTCTAAGTCTTTTCTCATTCGTCAGAGTCAATTCTTAATATCTAAATCTAGTCCATTCTGCTTTTAGAATTTTTGCTTCCAATGTTATCCTCAATGACTATAATTCAACCTCTACAGGCAACATTGCTGCCATTCTATACACTAATGAATAAGGCGTTGCACCTGTAGCTGTTCTAGTTGTAGTTATGTATCCCCAAAAAGCATATGGCAACCGGTCTGACTAATCTCAGTAAGTTTTAACAATCTTACTAAGAATCCATATGCTTTTATTAGCTGCTCCAACTGCACCATTGGCTTGAGGTATATACAGAGATGACTTATGATGTTCAACCCCATATCTTTGCAACAAAACTCTTACTTCTACTTGAAACTGCACACTATTATTAGTTACAATGTGATGAGGCACACCACATCTACAAATTAAGTTATTTTCAATGAATCAAGCCATATGCTTTGCCCCCAGCTTTTTAAAGGACTCAACTTTAACCCATTTTGAGAAATAGTCAGCTGTGACAACTATAAACTTATGCCCATTAAAAGTTGGTGGAGCAATTTTTCCCATTATGTCTATTACCCATGCTGAAAATGGCCACAGAGAAGTTAAGGTTGGGAGCATTGAATGTGGAATATGAGAAACATTTCCATGTAACTAGCACTCATGACAACTTCAGACAAATTGAATACAATCATGCTCCATTGTTAACCAATAGTATCCCTATCTCATAATTTTTCTTTCAAACTCTTTACCATTCATGTGAGGTCCATATATCCTTGAATGCATATCTTCCATAATCTATTCAGCTTCTTTTTCTAAAACACATTTGAGATGCATACCTTTGTCACAAAACGCTATTGAAAGTAAAAATCTTTTTACAAGAAATCTCAACAATATTTTGTCTCTCTTACTAGCATTTTGGAAATTTATCACACTCCATCAATCTCAAATTTTTTGAATACCATGACTTCTTGTCTTCTTCCACAACCAGAACTTGGTTGCTCTCAAAATATGGAACTCTAGACTTCACCAAGATCATTAGTCCCACTAGTAAACCTTTTGGACTATCCCAAACATAAGCGAAAGTCACTAAAGCATCAATGACTTAATTATTCTTTCTTATTAAGTGGATAAACACCAATTCTTCAAAGTATTTCCTGAGATTCTCAATGTAATCCAAAGCTTCTTTTCTTCTTCCATAACCAAAATTTGGGTGCGCTCAAAACCAAGAACTCTAGCCTTCACCAAGATCACAGGTCTCACTAGTAAACCTTTTGGATTATCCCAAACATAAGCTAAAGTTGCTAAAGCATCAGTAACTTAATTATTCTTTCTTGTTAAGTGGATAAACACCAATTCTTTGAAGTATTTCTTGAGATTCTCAATGTAATCCAAAAAATGCTTGAATTTTTCTTCTCTGACTTCACATTCCTTATTGACCTGTGAGATAACTAGTTTTAAGTCACACAACACTTCAACTCTTTTTATTCCCATTGCAATAAGCGCTTCCAAACCACAGATGCAAACTTCATACTTTGAGACATTATTAGTTACTGAGAAATATAATCTTTTTGCTATTAGTGAAACTAGGATTACTCTAATTCTATGTCCTTTTTTATTCATTGCACCATCGGAATACATTTTCCACCCTTGTACTTCGATCAATCCAATTTCTTCATCTGGAAAAGAAATGACAACCTTCTGGTCATCCTTTATCAGTTGTTGAGCTAGAAATTCAGCAACTGTGCTTCCTTTCATTATTTTCTTTGTCAAGTATTTGATATCAAATTCAGAGAGAAAAATCAACCATCTACCTAATTTACCAACTAATGAAGGCATAGCATACAAATATTTCATCGGATCCATCTTTGAAATAACTTGCACTCTATAAGACTGAAAATAGTGATTACGTTTTATTGTTGCCCATACTATAGCTAGACAAATCTTCTCAATGATCTTGTATTTTTCTTCACATGGAATCAGCTTCTTGCTCAAGTAATAAATTGTAAATTCTATCCCGCTATCATTTGCTTGAGTTAACATTGCCTCTAATGCAGATTCTTCAACACACTGATATAATACAAGTGTATTCCCTGGTTATAGTGGCCTGAGTATTAGAGGATTCAACAAATACTATTTAACGTTATCAAATGCAATCTAGAACTATTCATTCCAAAATGTGGGTTAATCTTTCCTCAACAATCTAAATATCGATTCACATATCGAAGATATCTTAAAAATGAATCTGCTGATGTACTAGAGGTGACCTAGAAAACAACTTATTTCTATTTTTATTTTAGGAACCTGTATTTTTTGAACTGCCTTGATCTTTCCTGGATCAATCTCTATGCATTTCAAATTGACACATATCCCAACAACTCACATGAAGATACTATAAAAACACATTTATTTGGATTAAGTCTCACATTGAACTTTGTTAATCTTTCATAAACTTCTCTAGATCTCTGCAATGTTCATCAAAAGTTTCTAAATCGACATACACTTCTAATTTTTTTATGAATCATATCTCTGAAAACCTTTCTCGTAGCTCTCTGATATGTTGCATAAGCATTTTTTAATCAAAATGGCATTACTTTGTAATAACAGGTACCCTATTCTATGATGAAAGTAGTTTTAACCTTGTCTGCGACAGCCATCATCATCTAATTAAATCCTGCCATCTCATCTGTATAGGTGTAATACTTTTTACTAGAAGTAAAGTCTATCCGAACATCTATATGAGGTAATGGAAAATTATCCTTCGAAGTTTCCCTGTTCAAATCTTAGTAATCAATGCACATTCTTACTCTTCCATCCTTTTTCAAGACAGGGACAATATTGTCTAACCATTCTAAAAAATTGACTTCCTCTAAAAACCCAACCTTTATCTACTTATTGACTTCCTCTTTTATCTTTTGAGCCCATTCAAGTCTTAAATGCCTAAATTTCTACTTTATTGGCCTGATTATAGGATCAGTTGGAATAAAATGCTCAGCCACTTCATGATATATTCCTAGCATGTCGTCATAGCTCTAAGCAAAAACTATTTTCCATTTTTTATTATTCTCTTAAGCTTACTAGTTTCTTCAAAAGAAAGACTTTTTGCCAATTGGAGTTCTTTAGGCGATTTAGTATCACTTATATTAAATGGTTCAGTATGAGTAGAATTTAAGGATGAAATGCTTATAATATGATTAAGTGCATTCACATTGTCATTAGAATAAACATTGAACAAGTAAGCAAAATCAAAGGTTATTGCATTAAACTTAGAGAAGAAAGCATCATCAGAAATTACATAGTCATCATCAAAAACATCCTTTTCTGAACATACTACAGGTTTAGCATTATTGAAAATAAAGTCCTCAACACTAATAGTAGTAAGTGGTGAAAGATTAATCCCAGTTTCTATAGTAGCTACAACATCTGGAACTGCAGTTTAGCCTTCTTTGAACCTCTTTGATCTTTTTGCCACATCATCAAAGATCTCCTAACTTTTAGTCTTTTTATACTTCTTTATGTAAATCCTTTTACATCTCAAATAAACAAACACCCTATTTTCAATATGACTGCTTGCTTTCTGAGCTTGTTTAAGCAAATAACCTAATCTATG
>CATIWM010274140.1:0-13987 GCA_949671775.1 Mallotus repandus
ATTAATAAAAAATAGTCTAAAACCGAATAAGTAATAATAATTTCAATTAAAATCCAATAATATCCCGGAATTTACTAATAATTTACTAAAAATAGTAAATAATTCATAAAAATTATTTTAATACTATTTATTATTCAAAAACGGTTCAAAACATAATAATTAACAATAATCTCAACTAAAATATAAAATTACTCATTTATACTAATTTTTTCAAAAATTCATTTTTTTTACATAAACCTTCGAAAATTCATAATAAAAATTCTAGATATAATTTTAATAAACTTTCTTCACAAAGCTTGTTCAAAATATAACAAATAATTTATTAAAAATATAAAATTTTTCTGACCCGGGACTGTCTGGAACAATGCTATGAACAGTAACTCGAACCCAGAAAAATTTAAGATTTTCAGAAAAATAAATAAAAATCATATTTGAATAGATCACAATCTCTACAGCAATCAGTCCTAAAGCAATTATCTCAAATAAAATCAAATTCAAGCTCAAATCAACAAAAAAACTCAAAATATTCAAAATTGAATTATTGATAAACGGAGTAGTTACCATAGTCCAAACTCGAAACGGTTTGAATATTTGACAAGTCCGGAGGACAAGCTTTCAAAAGAGACTAACCTCGCCGGTTGAGATGGCCGGAAACGGCACCGGACGGAAAATGATAGAAAGAGGAAGAAGAAGAAAAAAAAAAACTGCATTTTTTTTTTTGTTTTTAAAGGTAAAAGTTTTAAAAAAAATAATATACTAATAAAATAACTCCAATAAATTTTTTTATTTCCTCTAAAATACACATATATATTTACACATTTCAAAAATTTTTAAAAGTGTATTAAAATACACTAAGTCAATAATTCACATAATTAAAAATAATATTCAACACCAAAATTTAAATTTAATTTCGCAAAATAATAATCTTAATATTAATAAAATATTTATTAACACTGCAAGTCTCGAAAATATATTTTTATAATTTGTAAAAATTCGGTTATAACACTCTCAAAGTTTTAGAAGCTAATGTACAACATGCTAATGCTCTGTGAGTAAAGCTTTTTCTTTCTTTTAATTCAATTTCTTTTTGTGCGTCTTATTTTTGTTGAGAATTGAGATCAACTTTTTTTTATGTTACCTATTTTGTTATTTTGAATTTCAATTATAGTTGTGAGAAATCAGAGAATAAAATTGATATACAGACACAAAGAATAAAATTTTGTTCTTTGCTGGTGGTGAAGAAGGCAATCGAGTCAATCTTCTTCTACTAGTGCTTTCTCTTAAAAAAAACAGAGGAAGAACGTTAAAAATGAATTTGCAGTTCATGAAAATTAACTGAGGCTGCTCTGCTTTGATTTGCTTATGGCTTACCCCACTTTTAATTTGCTTTATTTTGAAGAAGGCAACCACTTCTCTGGTACACTTTAGGTGTTGAAACTCTTCTAAATTGCTTCATTCTTCTCTTCTCCTTGGCTTGTTTTTTTACAAGTCTTACATTCTATATTCTATATTTCTCTTGAATCTTAAGACTCCAAATGAAATGTACTTACTGCTGCCTGTATGTGTGCATGTGTTTATTTATGATTATTATTGTAGGCTCTGCAAGAGCAAGAGATGTTAAGGAAAAGGTTGTCCTCACCGATCCACCCATTATCAATGTTAATGCTTGTAAAGGTAATGGCTTTAATTTGCAAGACGTTGGGTGTGATTAAATTTAAATAGAGGTAGCAGTGGTGGAGAGGGCAACTGGGTGGGGATAGAGACGCGGTGGTGGAGGATAGTGATGGGGAGGCGGTGATGGTGGATGGTGAAAGAGAAGGCATGGTGATTTAAAGAACACAGTCAAAGGGAAAAAATAATATAAAAATAAGTAAATAAAATTTTTAAAAAATAGGTTGTATTATTAAAATATCGTATCCTAGGGCGTGTTGTACAAACACTGGTTTTAGATAAAACTTGGATTAATTTGGCCTTTCAATTAAAGTTTTGGACCTCTTATTTGCACATTTGCTACAAGTTCAGGGGGTAATTTGACCTTTAGTTCTTCTTATTATTATTGTTATTATTATTATTAAAAAATAATTTTTTTTAAAATAATAACAATGTTGTTTATTTATATAACAATTTGATATTAACTTAAAATAGTTACAATTTTTATAATTTTTTTATGTAAATAATTATATGATATTACTTCAATATTTTTTATAATTAATTTTCACTCAACTCTATAACTGATTTCATATAAAAAAAAATACTACGGTTAAAATTAATCGGAAGATAATAAAAAATTATTTGTTATTTGTTAATCAAAAATTTAAAATAATAAAATTTATTTTTTTTATGTAACAATTTAAATATTATTGTAGGTGGCAGGGTTTAACGCACGCCTAAGTGTTTGGCGACCACGACACTGTGTGGGCTCAAGGCCCATTAGAAAATACAAAATAGGCTTTGAAGCCCAAATTGGAGATGGAGTTGTTACCCAGATAAAATCCGAGACACACTGTACGACAACTGGATTCCACGGAGGTTCCCAAAAGCCGTCCTCAGCCCACCCAACCTTATGGTTGGCCTCCGTGTGTGTTTTGTATTTTATTACCTTTGATTATTAAATTATTTTCTTATTAACATGCAAATTGTAATTATTTCCAAGTTTGCACATTAGTCCGTATTCATGATTTTAGCCCGATATTTACCACAAATCATCCTACATTTCTGCGAAATTCAGTATTAATCATCCATAAACAAAAATATCCTATAAAAGAAAACCAACTTGTTAGTTTCAATCGAATACAAAATAATTGTGATCCATAAACAAAAATATCCTATAAAAGAAAACCAACTTGTTAGTTTCAATCGAATACAAAATAATTGTGAAATAAATAAATACTCTATTATAACAAATATCATGATAATTGCATGCAAGACCGAGATATAACATGAATTTAATACATAAAAAACACAAACTATAAAAAAATGAGCACAAGAAATCAACACCACTTCGAGCACAACAATGATGGGGAGGTGACGCCTCTTTGGTAAAGAGGCGTCACCTTTAGTGAAAGAGGCGACATAACATGAAGGGGCGACATCTTTTTGAAGAGACATCGCCTCCAGGCAAAGAGGCATCACCTCCAGCGAAAGAGGCGACTTTATGTCGCCTTAACACGTAGGGGTGACGTCTCTTTAAAGAGACGTCGCCTCTTCAACAGGCACACAGGAATTTGAAGATTTCTTAAATCCTAAGTAATTCTAAAATAAATGCAAAAAAACAAAGATTGATGTAAATAAGCTAAGATTCACAACTAATAATCAACAACTCACATGATTATGCACTAGATATTGCTTCAAATGAACAATAAACAAGAAAACAAATAAGAAAACTAATAAATGGAGTTTTATAGTAGAATTTAGAATTCAAAGCTTAAAAAGTGATAACTCTTACTGATTTTATCAAGTTTAAAGCTCCTAACTAAGCCCTCAGAGTTTGGTTTGTTGATTCAAAATCTTCTTGAATGCAAGAACTCCTTCTTCTTCCTCAAGAAAGTGAACTTTTTAAGCTAAAAACTCTTTTCTCTTCTCTTTTTTCTTTTTTTCTCTATATTTTTCCTCTCTATCTTTCTCTTAAAAATGTCCTTCCTCCTTTAAAAGCTCAGGACCTCTCCTTTCTATTAGTTCTTTCCTCCCTTTTAAGCTTCCCACCTTTTTTTTGCCTTTTCCCCATTCCCGAGTCAAGATAAAACACTCTCATTCCTTATTATTTGCACATCTTTTCCAGCCTTATTTTTTTCTCAAAAGTCTTCTTTCCATGCCATATTTTTATATCAGAGATATATGGGTCCACACACATGAGTAATATAGCAAAAAATGGCAATTAATGCTGCATATGTCAGCTATGAAGAGGCGTTGCCTCACCAATGTGTCGGCCGAAGAGACATCGCCGCTTCGTAGAGGTGATCGCCTCTTCGACCTAGGCCTGGACTTGGCCCTTGGGCCAATGGGCTTTTGGGCTCAGATTTAAGGGTTTTGGGCTCAACTAAGTGTTTAGGCTCTTGGGTCCATTATAGAGAAGATTTTGGGTTTCTCTTGCATTTATAATCCATTCTACCTCATCATCAGGCTTTTGTTGTAAGCAGATAAAAAAGAGGGTGTCCACAGTTTGCCCCCTTAATTTTTTGAAAAACCAAATTTATACAATCAATTTTTTCAAAAAAACAACATGTACAACAAATGCAATAATCAATAAAAAGATATACCTGACCTTCGAGATTCACTCAAGAGGCAAATTCTTCAAAATTCATGTCGTCAGCCTTAGAAATTCTTGAAATATGAACCTTGGGAATTTCATTCCTGGGGAATCACTCACTGAAACATAAATCTTGGGCATATAATCCCGAGAAATCACTCACTGAAATGTGAATCTCGAGCATATAATCCCAAGAAATCACTCACTGAAATGTGAATCTCGGACATACAACCCCGAGAAATCACTCATTTAAATGTGAATCTCAGACATACAATCCCAAGAAATCACTCACTGAAATATGAATCTCAGGCATACAATCTCGAGAAATCACTCATTAAAACATGAATTTTGGGTATACAATCCCGAGAAAACTCACTAAAATGTGAATTCCAGGTATATAATCTTGAGAAATCACTCACAAATACTTTAATCATGAAAATTTCATCTCTTACATTATCATTTCCAGGATACACCCGACAAGCGAACAAATAAATAAACAAAATAAAAAAAACTCTTTTTTTTTTGCCATCAGCCCTAGGTTACAAACCTGGCAAAGCACTTGTGTCTTAATCAACCTCCTCCATCAAGTGGCCTTCTCCACTTCCTCTTTCTTTCCTATAAATAGTTATCCAATCTTTTCTTTTTCAAAAAGATTCATTCTCTTTCCTTTTTCTTTTCTTGCACTTTTCTCCTCCATTTTTTAATTTTTTTATCATGGACACCGCATGGACCCAAAATCTTCCAGCTTGGGACCCAGTACCACCTCCAGTACATCCTCTACATAACTTTGGTCTCAACATTGGAGACAAGATTCCCTTTCTAGTAGACGTGTGATCCCACATCTGTGGATTGGCTACTGGAGAGGTTAGTGTCTGATTTATTAAATTTTTCCAGCAAATAACATTGGGTAACTTCAGGTTAATATTCATAGATGCAGATTTGTTGCTTTAACTGAGAAAAAATTAGATCAGGTTAATGCACATTTGTCACCTCTTCACCAATATTCTGTAAAAAATTTTTAACTTAGAACAAATAAGCTGATAATTCAACTCGATGTTTATCTATAGCTCGATGTCCACACTCTTAAGGGTGTTGGGAACTTCAGTGGTGCCTGCATTTAGTACGACAACTTCCCAGACAAGATTAAGGCTTGCATACATGATACCAGGTTCTTCAATTTTATTCTTGCCCTCAGGGTTGCTAAGAGGCGGACCGACTATCAACCTTTGCATGCCCTGATGGAGAGGTGGTTGGACACACATTCCACCTCCCATTCGGCGAGTTTACTTTAGAACCTGTTCCTTTACCGCGGTCACTGGAGTTGCCTATGCAAGATATTCCATTTCTCTGGATGCAAGTCTTCATCGACTGACGCCAGACCATCTCGCTCACATCGAGTGTCTGCTAGGTATAGTCCCAGACATGAAGGGGACCCACATTATAAAGATAGACTTTATCAAGAGTTACTACACGCGCGCTAGAGTGGAGGCTGCTACTACCCCTCAAGCAATTGACCAGGTGGTACGGGCATTCTTAGTTTACCAGCTGGGCACCACTCTCATTATGGACACTAACAGTTCCATAAATATGATATTCCTTATGCCTCTGAGGGATCTAGATTTGGTGTCTTCATATGACTAGGGAAGCTGTGCTTTAGCCTACCTGTACAGGAGTATAGATGAGGTAGTACAGGGAGCCAGATGACTCTGCGGTTTCTGGCACGTTATTATAGTATTTTCCTTCTTTCGAATTTATCTAGAACATTATAAGTATTATCTGTTAATGATTCTTTTTCTTTTGTAGGATTAGGCTTTAGAGCTAGAGCTGATCACTGAGATATCTCGCATCAATAATGTCCCCTTTCCCGCTATGGTGAGGTGGGGCCCTAATCGAGCTTGGCGGAGGCTTGTCACTTATGTGCACATCCATCTTGAGTGGCTAAACACTCTGACGTATGATAAGGTACAACACTTGCAAACATAATTATTATCAAGAATGCTTATTAATCAAATTCATTCACTTATCAGCTTATTTTCACAGCTGCGCCGGACTTGTAGGCCCCTTAGGCTAGATGGACTCAGGCCATGATCTGCTTGAGACCATTGTTTGAGAAGAGAGTCCTGCTCCGAGGACCTGACTGCAAAGTTTAGTACTTCGGTGAGAGGATACATCACTGGTGCCTGGGCGCTCGAGTGAGATGACCACCTCTTCCTCCTCCTCGAGGCATCTTCTGGACACACTTATTGGAAGGAGACGAGCTTGATCGGGCCTGTGAGGGAGATGATGCTAGTGAGTATTATGAGAGGAGGAAGTCTCGCTATTTGGACTTTGCTTGGGCTCATCTCTTACAGAGGGTGCCTCTAGCTGCATCTACATCTCAAGTAAGCATATGACTTTGTTGAGGATATAATTGGATGTTTCCACCTAGAAATGTCATTTCCCTGACTTGATTTTCATTTTCAGGCACCAGTTAGGAGACTAGCACCTCATCCTAGGCCTACTGCATAGGAGAGACCTCCTCAGCATCCTTGCACTATATATAACATCAGCTGGAGCACCGCTTTGCACTAGAGAGCCCTCTACCTCTAGTTCTAAGATGTTAACTAGTAGGCTTGCTGCCCCTCCAAACTTGCTGACCCGATGTTGGATGCCTTTAGGCAAACTGTCTCATCAATTCTTGACATTGGACACGAGCTTAGAGCCAGTGTTCATTCCAAAGGCCTCCACACATGTGAGTTCCCTTCTTATGAAATCATGTTCTCAAACTTGACTTAACATAGGGTTAGTGTTAATAATTCATTAATTATGTAGATACCTCAAGACCTGGGAGAGTACATATACAGGGTGATCGAGGCTCATCGGAACTTTCTGATGAGCATGACACAACAGTAGAAGGTAACAACCATTCCTTATACCTACATGTATGCATGCTTTCACGATTTCTTAAATCTCATTATATTTTAACAAGATCGAGATGATACTAGTCAGGCCAAGATCACCGCACTTAAGTGTCAGCTTGCTGCCCTGCAGGTCGACGACGATGAGGATGATGAGGAGGGCAGTGGAGGAGAGGACAAGGAGCACACTAGAGGGGAGGAGCATGCTGGAGATGACAACGAGGATGATAGAGATGAGCATGCTAATGATCTTGTAGATGAGGGAGATGATCACAAAGACGATGAGGTCGGGGATGATGCTTAGGAGACTACCTCAGATGCCTCTTAGATTATGATCATTTTTGCTATCCTAATACTGTTAATTTTTTCCTGAATTGGTCTTTTGTTCTAGGATTTTTATATTTTGCATTGAATGGATGATGCAAAGTTTAAATTCACTCTGACTGAACTTTAAATGAATCGAAGAAGTTTTGGTCATGAAAACTCTCCTTTATGATAACTAAATTTTGCATTTACAATATAATTACTTTATAACAGTATAAGAAAATATGCCCTCTTCTGTTGAAGTTGCGTCACCTCTATGTAGAGGCATCACCTCTTTGTGAAGAGGCGACATGATGATGCCTCAGCATGCAGAGGCATCGCCTGTTCTTAGGGGCGATTGCCTCAGCATGCAGAGGCATCGCCTGTTCTTAGGGGCGATTGCCTCTGCAGCTCATTAAATCCCCAACTTTCTATAAAACCCCCAATTCACACACTTATGCCATTTCTTTCAATTTTCTCTCTCTAAATAGCATCCTAACCTTCCAACATGACCGAAAGAAGCTTGAAACAACTACAACTGACCCTAGAAAGCTTGGATGGTGGATCATGGACAAAATTAGAGTCGTTTCATCTATCAGCTTTTTGATCTTTGCATGCTAGGAAGAATAACTTCCCTTTTCTCCATGTTCTTATTCAATTCTGGGATCCTCATAAACATGTATTTCGGTTCAACACATTAGAATGCCCCCTACCAGAAGAATTTGAAGCTATCTTAGGCTCTCAAATTGATTCTGCTTGTCAGATTTACACTCCATTCAATATCAAATGGCTAGGTTGTTCAGCCTTTCTCTGTAGTCTTCCATTCGCCATATCTTTGGTACTGAGGTTTTGATAGGCTCTCTCCTTAAAGTTGTCATAGCTCTAGATAACAATGAGGTTTACTAGCCTCGGATGCTTGCCTTTTGTCTGTATGCACAGTTCTTACTGTTTCCCTTTCTGGTAACTATGATTCAAAAGTTCTCCATATCTTGGATCAAGTGGAAGCAGGCCTCAACCCCTTTCCTCTCATTTTAGCAGAGACCATCATTGGACTGGATAATTTCTTAGAAACTAGGTGATTCTCTAGGAGTCCTGTACTGTTAGAGGTCAGCTTTCCCCTTTTCTCTCTTCATTTTCTACTTTACTATCATTTTCATTCATTCATCATCTTCACAGGCATGGTTTCATAAAAAATTGAGGTTACTCAAGGCTCCTAGGGACATTGCACATTATAAGGCCAAACATTGTCATACCAAAAGACTTCATCCTATTCTAGCAGATATTCGGGGTTGGTTGTCGACAGTTCTTGATACTATGATTCAGTAATTGTAGCATGTGACCATTCGATCCCACACTTGCTGCGTTCCCTTAACTGGTCTTCATTTTACCACTTTCTATAATCTTGCCCACCTTTGTCGATAATATGGTCAAAAACAGTTGATTAAAGAACCAGTGCATAAGTTTGAACCAAGGCCTCTCTCTCAAAACTTTTTGGATAATTTGGTTGCAACCGAGTCTCGTAGAACCATTTAGAGGTACATTAACTATGACAGAGATCTGTCTATTGATGATTAGTACAAGGCATGGATTCAATTACAACAGACAAAAAGATAAGTTCATGAGAAATAGAAGGATAAGAGAATTGCAGGCATTGAGTGCCCAAGGTGTTCAACAAAACAAAAGAAATCAATATTAGTTTATGAATTTTAGTCCTTGTTTCCTCTTTTGTTGGATGGAATTTCCTTTTTTGTTAAACAGTTTGTAATAAGCATTTAGTGCGATGTTCAATAATAATAAAGGCAATCCATTCCATTTAATTTAAGCATAAAGCAACTATACATTTTGCTTCTTACATATCTCCTGTTGTTAATTAGCTTGCCCTTGCAAATTTTTCAACTAACTATTTTTCCTCTCTCTCTCTCCTTTTACATGTCCTTAATTCTTTCTTGGACCGCGTCTTTCAAGGTTTTTAATCTAGCAGGACTTTTATTTATTTTTCTATATTTTGTCTCTAATTTTTTCCAAGACAGCCTCTTTTTGAGGTTTTCTCCCTAACGAGACTTTACAGAAAATACTTTTTGAGCTTGTCCACGTTGATGGGCTCTTTAAACTCGTTTCCTTTCAGGTTAAACAAGACAGTAGCACCCTTGGAAAATAGCTTCTTCACCAAATACAGACCTTTCTAGTTCGACTTAAACTTTCCCCGTAGATCAGTCATGATTGGCTTAGTAAGCTTCAATACCAAGTCACCCTTTTTTATCTTACTTGGCTTTATCTTCTTGCTATAAGCCCGGGCTATCCTTTTCTGATATAATTAAGAGTAATACATGGCTTTCATCCTCTTCACATCTAATAGTATTAGCTGTGCAAACCAACTTTCTACCCACTGATACTCGGGGATTTTGGATTCTAAGAGAACCCTCAATGATTGAATCTCGACCTCCACTGGTAATACAATTTCACACCCATACACTAAAGACTACAGATTAGCTCCAGTCGATGTTCTAGAAGTGGTCTAGTATCCCTATAATGTGAATTGTAGATAGCTCATCCAATCCCTATAATTCTTTAATATTTCTGACAGAATCCTCTTTATATTCTTATTTGCTGCCTCCACCACACCATTAGCATGTGGTCCGTACGGAGATGATTTATGATGCTCAATTCTATATTTGCTTAACAAAGTAGTTGTTTCTACCCTGAACTGAATACCATTATCTGTGACAACATGATAAGGCAACCCATGTCTAAAGATAATGTTTTTCTTTATAAACCTCGCCATTTGTTTTGCCCCAATAGTGGTGAATGATTCCACCTCAACCTATTTAGAGAAATAATCAATTGCTACCACGATGTATCGATGACAATTAAATGCCTTTGACCTTATCTTTCTGATGATATTAATCCCCTAGACTGCTAATTGGCATGGAGAAGTCAACCCTTGAAATTCCATAGAAGGCAGATGGCTCACATCACCATACACTTGCTAGTTATGGCATTTCTTTACATATTTCACGCATTCCACTTCCATAGTCAGCTAAAAGTACACTTGACGAGTTATTTTCTTAGCCAGAACTATTCCATTCATGTGTGGTCCATATATACCCTCATGAACTACTTTCATGATCTTTCAGGCCTCTTGCTTATCAATACATCTCAAATGCACTCTCGTCGGCACTTTTTTATACAACATTCCATTATGACTGATAAATTATCGGGATAGCATTCTTAGCAACATCCTTTCCATCCTATAAGCATCATTAGAAAATTGCCCCGTCTCTAAATATTGCTGCAAATCATGGAACTAGGGTTTCTCTATAGGGTTGATCGACATTATTCTTATTTCTTTGTAACAGGGAGTTTAAGACTTTACCAGGATGAGGGGTATAACTTCTACTTATTTTCCTCCGTCCCATATTGAAGCTAAAGTAGCCATGATGTCTCCTCCTAGTAACCTTTATGGTGCTCTTTATACTCTTTATGGGGTACATTCGATGTAAGCTCTCCACCATCCCCGAGGCTTGTGTGCATGGTTCAATGACACAGCCTTAAGCGAGCTCCCTAGGTGAGAAACTAGGCGACAAGCATCAAGTTCAGGAAAGAGGAATTCAGTGTCTCCATAGAGAAGGAGCTCTATGGACACTACGAGGCCAAGGTGCTCGTAATGTGTGTTCTCCTAGGCCAGAGGTTCTTATGTAGCTTGTGCTATGCGCTAGCATATAGGGGAATTATGAGGCATAAGTGGGATTTGGATATATGCGGGAATTGTGAGGCAAATGTGGGAACGATGGATGCACATGAAAACTTTAAGATGAGCATGTGCCTTAAACATATGCGGGAATGCAAGGAACAACATTAGTGGCGAACATGCAAGGTTGATTAGGTTTGCCAACACTCGACTATAGATTGAGAACATTCGATATTAATATCAAAGGCAGGTTTATAAGGCTTGGCTGGCCTAAACATGGGGGAGTTTAGGCGCCACACAGGTCAAATATTAGGGCTAAAATGAGGACCCGTGACACTTAGCTGCTTGTTCTGGTTTGATTCCCTCTCTTTGGTAAAGAACAAGAGGATCAAGTCCCACGGTGGTTTCATCATACTCTTTAATCACATCAAGGAGATATTCTAGGCTATTTTCACTAGCAAGAACTGGCCTTCCAATTCTGGAGGTTGAGAGGTTGGACGTCCCATATATATCAGTCTACCCCTATTTTACAGATTTTGATATCTCCAAATCTAAATGTAGAAATAATTAAACTCTTCTTTTATTTCTATTTTTTCACTTTTGCTGCTAGATTGTGTAACAAAACTACTCATTCTCTAGAACAATAGGTAATGGGTTGTGTTATATATATATAACTTGCAAGCTAAACTTTCTTTTTTTAGCATTCACAATAAACGTGCTTGATTTGGTCAAAATTTTTGTTGATTTACAGAAGTTTTTTTTTACTGAATTTAAATAGAAGTTTTGGGAATATTTGTTGGGAAACTTAAAATTTAGCTTATTTGACCTCTTGATACAAGTTGAAGGGGCAAATAGACAATTTGTCCATTTCAAAGATATAGTTATTAGTTTTGGACAGGATATCTGGAGGCTAAAATATTCAAACCCTATCCTATACCCTTATAGATTTTATTGTATTCCAAAAATGGTGGATGCCAATATTCCATTAACGGTAATCTAATATGTAATATTTACATATTTCTGAGTTGAATTTTAATGACTTTTGAATTAATAAATAATATTAATTGGGTAGATTTTATGTTAATTAGGAAATATTTTTAGTTTAGAGTTTTAATTAGGATTTTATTGTTTTTCGTTTAGTTT
The DNA here is from genome assembly GCA_949671775.1 of Mallotus repandus. NCBI lineage: Eukaryota > Viridiplantae > Streptophyta > Magnoliopsida > Malpighiales > Euphorbiaceae > Mallotus > Mallotus repandus. The sequence goes on from CATIWM010274140.1 coordinate 12,278, forward strand.
TAGTCAAATTAAGAGTTTTATTAGTGTTTCCCTTTTTGTAGGAAAGCTTAAAAAGGAATTCCAAAAAGTCAAGGCTTTGTGCGACATAACCATGACATGGCCATGCTGATGTCGTGTCCTCTACTGGATTATAAGTATCATGTGACACGAGGGCAACACGGTCATGTTATAAATTGTGCATCTTTCTGTCCAAATTGAATAATTTATGACTATTCAACACGGCTATGACACGGCCATGTTGCAGGCTGTACAACCTACTAGAAACTTGACTCAAAGACAAGCATGCCCATGTGCTAAGGTCGTGCCAAAAAGAAGAAGATGTGACACGGCCATGTCAAGGCCGTGTCGAAGCCATGTTGAACTGAAGAAGGTTTCCTACTTGAAAAAGGAAAAGGAATTCAAGGGCATTTAGGGTTCTATTAGGTTTTCTTATATAAAGGGGCATTAAGAAGGTTTATGGGGAGTCATTCTTGAAGCCACAAACAATAGCTCAAAAAGGCAAACAAGGGTTTGAAGATTGAAGCGGCGCTTAAACGAGTTTTATCAATTCTTCTTCTTCATTCTCTTGTTATTTATGTTATGTTTGTAATTCTTTTCAAAGCCATGTTTGGCTAAATCCTTTTTAGAGTTTAGGTTAGGATTAGCTATTCTATAATGTGATTGAACACAAAGTTTTATTAATTTGATTTTTAGTTAATTCTATGAGTTTCACTTACAGTATGCTTTCATTCTTGGCCAGCTTGTTTGCATGTTTATGGGTAGATTAACCAACGAGAGTTAGAGAAATTTATCAGCTGAAGACTCATAGGATATAAACCACTCAACCACGAGAGTAGGCGAGCTCTTCGGGGGTCCATGACAGTAGGCAAGGTCTACGGTGGTAAATTAATTGTTAAGAAACTTAATGAGTGTAAATTAACTTCTTAATCACGAGAGTTGGTTAAACTTTAATCTTTACATGCTTAATTGAACTTGATAGAATTTTTAGGTATTTTAGTACAATTACCCTTAACTGAAATCATTATTTTTATTTGTCAAAGTGTTCATGATTTAATTGGAATAGTGAAACTAAACATAAACTCTATGTTTTAATTATTTGATTTTTTTTAGTTTAATTTGATTAGATTTATATTTTATTTTCTAAATCACCTTTTATTCAATTTGCAAGCTAAGAAAATAAGTAAAAATATCAGTGCTCAATATTCAATCCTCGTGGGAACGATATTTTTTGTACTATAATTCACGATTTGTGCGCTTGTGGGTTTTGAACACAACAGAATCTTCATTTAATTTTCTTTTCAAATGAATTTTTTGGTTTTTAAATTAATCAATTGTAATAATTTTTCTTTATGGAATTTATCTTGTTGGACTTAAACTTTTGAGTCTGGTTTAAAAAAATAATAATAATACGTTTAAAATTTACCTATTATCTAAAAGAATTTCAGGACTTAATTTCACCCATGTACGTTTTTAAATTAAATAAAATTCAAAAGTGTAATTTCAAGGATCTAACTATTATTTCAATAAACCTGCCATAACCCGTACCGAAGGTACGTGACCGGCATTAAGGAATGGGGATACATAAAGTAACTGAAACCTGTAGCAAGCCTTAGAAATTTTTTGCGGAATAAAACAATACACTTAACAATAAATTATAACAAATGCATAATATTAAAAGCATAAAACAATATTCTTTTAAATACAATATTT